>PVHX01007049.1:0-64383 GCA_004024805.1 Geosciurus inauris
TTTTTGGTACCAGGGATTGAACTCAGGGGCACTCGACCACTGAGCCACATCCCCAGTCCCATTTTGTGTTTTATGTAGAGATAGGGTCTCACTGAGTTGCTTAGCACCTCGCCCTTGCTGAGGCTGGCTTTGAACTCGCAATTCTCCTGTCTCAGCCTCCCTAAATGCTGGGATTATAGGCTTGCGCCACTGCACCCAGCTCACTTAGACCCAGAAATATAAAGTACTAGAGGTTCTGAACCACCACTTGGCCTTTGCACTGTACTTTTTCTATTATGGAGCAACTTGGCAAAGTAGAAATTGTTCTACAGGTTGGGAAGGAAACTCACAGAGGAAACAACTCCATAGTTCTGTTTAGAAACATGAATACCAGAAAACCACATAAAACTGCCCTAAAGCAAATAGCGAAAGCTCCCCATCAGAATTAATCCTTGAGCATATATTTAACTCTGACCCATTCCACAGGAAATACCCAACCTTAGGGATTTATCTTCCTTTAATTCTACTAAAAATGATGAATTATAACCACTTATTGAGCCCTGGGCATATGCAAATACTATGTACCAGATGTGTGACAAGACACTTGTTTCCATTAGCCATTTTCGTTCTCAAACCAAACCTATTGTTGAGAAATCACTGCCTTCATTTTATAGGTAAGCTGAGGTTCAGAGAAATTAATAGACTTACTCAAAATCATGGATCATTACTGTCATCATTATATATCATTCTCATTTTAATGATGAGGAAACTGAAACTCAGAGGGGATATATTATTAAATTATTAAATAGGAGAATGTAGGTTTGCCCCAGATAGTTTTGCTTCTAAAACCCATACTACCTCCACTTTTGTTCTACACTAAACTACAATCTTAAACATTTCAACTTCAATGAGTACACAGTTAATAATAAATGACATGTCACAGCTGGAAGTGATGATACACAAGTGTTGTCCCAGTTATTTGGGAGGCTAAGGAGGGGGAATTACTTGAGTTCAAGAGTTCAAGACCAGCCTGAGCGATATGGTGAAAAAATAAATAAATATACAAAAATAAACAAATAAATGTCATTGAAAGACCTGAGCTAAAATGAACCCAATGCAGGCTTTGGACCCTCCAAAAAAACCAGTAGGCCTGAGTTTTGGTTCTGGGAAAAGACACACATTGCTCAAGGCTGAAGCCATTCTGGAACCACCCTCAGAGAAGACAAAGAGGTTAAAAATCACATACCTGGCATTCCTGAGGCCTGAGTCTGCTTAAACCCCACGTGGGTCACTTAAACTCACCTTGTAGTTGGTCATTTTCAAAAAATTCCCAAAAGCCATGATTGGGTCTCACCAAATGTTATAGACACCCCTCAAACTCTGAATGGTCACTATTGTCACCATAGGTGCTGTACAATTGTAATTGGTGCTTGTGTAATGATGGGATGCATACGTCATGTCCACTACCACCACCTGTCCCCTCCCCCTATAAAAACCTGCTCAGCCATTGTTCAGGGCTCTCTGCACTGACCTGCTGTGTTGGTGAAGTCTGAGATACCGAGCTTAAGCCCGAATAAAGGCTCTTTGCTTTTATATACGTGCCTCGGTCTCCCTGGTGGTCTTTGGGGACTCCATGATCTGGGCATAACAGTCATGTACAGACTCTTTCCTTTAGTTCCTTCCAAAAAAATAAATGTCATCACTTCTGAAAAGCAGTTAAGAAACAGCATTTATAGCAAGGAAAATCAAAGGGGAAGGTGACAACTATCCTCAGATTCCCTCCTAATGATAGTTCAAAAAAAAACTAAGGAAAGTTGACATTGATACAAGGACGTTTTATTCTTGTGATGCAGTCATACTCCCAAATGAGCCAATTTTCTTGGCCATTCATCCAATGGATCATCACAACCAGCTGAGTAAGTTTTTACTGGTGCACAATAATTATACAGAATAGTGAGTTTCACTGTGGCATATCTGTACATGCAGATAACATAATTTAATCAATTTCAATCCCCAGAATCTTCTCTTATCCTCCCCTCCTCCTTTCCTCTACCTTGCTGGTCTCCCCTTCTGTTTAAATGAGATCCCTTTTTTCCCTGTGCAGGAGCACTCTCCAATACCTTCAACCCCTCCCTTCCAACTTTCCCCATTCTACGCTAATAGACTATGCTCTTGCCAGAATGCACCCCTTTGTTTGTGACCTTTGGATCTGATTGGTCCAAGAGTGTATTTAAGTTTCTACACTTTCTGGAATAAACGGTGTTTTCTGTTTCTCCCTCTGGTGTCCCTGCTTCTCACTCCAGATGTTTCTGCGTCTCACTGGGGCAGAGCAGATTTTTACCTACACCCCGGGGCCTGGGGAGATTGGTTCTGCCAATTGCCACCATCCAGAGAGACTCCATATCGTCTTCTTCCCTGGGGACTCCTTCCTCGTCTCTCTGGACCCCAACTCGTGGAGACAGACCCACGTGGCACCCCCCCTCCAAACCCTTTTGAGCAATATCCTTGCAGCTGAATAATCTGATTAGCAAATCCTGTCACTACTGGTCTCACCCAATGCTTTTAATGTAAAGCTTGTCTCAGAATAGCATCTCTCCCAGGCCACATGCAATACTCTGACCCTGTAAGCAATGAGACTAGGATCTCCAACTCTGCCTTCTTGGATGACATCCTGAAAAAAGAAGTAACTGACTCCCAACCCTAAATAATTTACTTAGAGGTTTTGTGTGTGCTGACCCAGAAGCAACAAACACACCAGCCTCATAAATTTTGCTTCCTAATAATAATTAAATGGTTGGGCTGGGGTTGTAGCTCAGTGATAGAGCGCTTGCCTAGCATGCGTGAGGCACTGAGTTCAATTCTCAGCACCACATATAAATAAATAAAATAAAGGTCTATCAACAACTAAAAAAATTTTAAAAAATAATAATAATTAAATGGTCTGTCCAGCTTTAGCTCCCAGAAAAGCAAAGAAACTTGTAAGAGCAAGCAAAGAGAAGCTTAATGTTGTAAGGAATGTATCAGAACTCTTTTGTAAACTGCTAGTATGGGATTAAAGAAGGGGAAGGAAGAAGAGGAAAAACAGGAAGACAAAGATGAAAATGACCCTGTGCCAGGTAGCAACAGGTTCATAAATCAGTGTTGGAAGCTCAGGCTCAAATTGGCTTATTTAAAAGGCCAATTATTAGCAAACACTGCTACTGCAGCTTTGCAAGTGCTGCTATTTTGTTCTGTTATTGCTTGCCCAGTCCCAAATGGACAGAAAGAGAAATCAGTTCCACAGATTTCTACTGTCATCCTCTAACAAAAACTCTTGAGCTTGCCTTCATAAGCTGAGAGAAAGGGAGAAGGTGCTGTTTAAATTTTAGAACATTCAAACTCAGGCTCTTGTGTCTCTTCCACTTTACCAGCTGTACAACTTTAGTCAAGTCCCTGAAACTTTTTCAGGTCCCTCAGTTTCTCTATATGAAAAATGGAGATAATACAATGGGATACCAAGAATAAAAGAACTAATTGTACATAACCCATAATAAGTTAGTCTCCTTGCCCTTCTGAGAAATACACATGTGTGCAAAGTACCCACCCTAGAGTTCAGATTATCACCTTTTAGGAAAGATGTGTTTGATTTCATGGTACATATGAATATCAATAGTAGAATGTTCTCCCATGCTTATTCTAGCACATGACAGGCACAAAGCTCGTGCCTTCAATAAAGCTTTACTTTATAGAATAAAGCAGTTGCTAGGGATTATGCCTAGCCCAGTCCAATCCCTTCCAACAATAATCAGAATTAAGCCAACCTAGAAAAACATATAACTTTCCCTATCTTAGAGATATTCCTTTATTCAAATAGCATTTGTTGAGCAATTCTTTAATACCAAGACCCTTCTGGGGCAATGCAGTCACAGAGACAAATCAGACACTGTTTCAACTGCTACCAAACTCATGGTACAATGAAGATCACAGACATCAAGACAGATGATTATAATATAGAATTTATTCATTTGTTGTCTTACAGTTTCAAACTAATTCTCTATTGTCCTGCTGTGATATCAGACTAGACTCTGCAGGCTACAGTTCTCTTTTCCCAGCTGGGTGCCTATTAGTTTCTGCCAACAGAGGGTGCTGGAAGGAGACTACAAGGCTGGGGAGAAAGAAAGGACTCTTTCTAATATTCAGTTTTCCACAAGGCAGCAAGCAGGTCAGTGTGTAGTGGGCCTTGGTTGATTTCAACACAATGACTCTAGTTACTGAGGCAAGTGCTCATCAGCCAGTTTCTTCTTCACCACAACAATAAGCAGCACACTGCTACAACCTCCATATACTCTTCTCAGAGGTCTGAATCTGAGCCTTGTGAAACTCTCTCCTAAGTTCCTTCCCTGTTCAACCCTAGCAGTGGTAGTCATTTTCTGCAGTTACTACTTCTATTGGAGTTTTCTTTTATCTCTTTTGGTAGTTAAATACCTTTTGCCTAGTTAACAGTGCTTTATTTTTTTTTTCTTTTTTGGTAGTGCTGGGAATTGAACCCAGGGCTTTGTGCATGTGAGGCAAGCACTCTACCAACTGAGCTATATCCCCAGCCCAATGATTCTTTATATTAAATTTAACCTGTTCAAATTATTGTTGGAACTTTTTTCTCCTCAATTGAATCATAACTGACTTAAGTAGGATAAATGTTATGATACTGATCATAGAGTCCAGCCTCCTATTTTACAGATAAACTCATGTTCCAAAGATTGGAAAGAACATGCACATGGTCACAAGGCTAAACCTATTAGTAGTATAAGTCCCTGTTTCTGACTCTCAACAATAAAAATACAATTTGTGTCTCTTCCCATCTACACTATTAGATTCCTAAGCAAGATGTTCCTTAGTACCTGTTACTGTTCTCAGTACACAGAATTGTTCTATTGAATTGGACAGATTCAGCCTTTTTGCCTGAAAATTAATGTATGTTGGAGTCTTTCTTTTTAAATATATTTTTTTAGTTTCAGATGGATACAATATCTTTATTTATTTACTTTTATGTGATGCTGAGAATCAAACTCAGTACCTTACATGTGTGAGGCAAGCGCTCTACCACTGAGCCACAACTCCAGCCCTGTTGGAGTCTTAACATACTCTGATTCATGAAAAATTCCTCCTGGGGTCTAAGAATATTAAACTATACTAGAAACTCAGAAAATATTTCTACTTGAGAGCTTAAGCATTTCCTTGTGCCAAACTGGCAATGCAACTATGTATCTTTAGAGCTTCTACTAAAGAAATTAATTTGTTGCAAGTCCAAACACAACAGTTCTTTATCTTCCTCTTTTATCTGAATTGCCCAAGTGGACAGAATTCCAATTACTATAAACCTTATTTACTAACATTCAAACTATTGCTAATATTCACATTACTGGCATTTTTTTTTTCTTTTGGAAGCTCATATTTATTTAGAAAGGGTGAATCGTGCACTGTAATAAAAAGTAGGAATTAGGAGCTGGGATTATGTCGCAGTGGTAGTGTGCTCGCCTAGCACGCATAAGGCACTGGGTTCGATCCTCAGCACCACATAAAAATAAAATAAAGATATTCTGTCACCTACAACTAAAAAATAAACATTTTTTAAAAAAGTAGGAATTGGAGTCAAAAGAAGAGGATGAGTCCTAGACTCTGCCAAATTTTATTTTTCCAGGTGAACTTGGACAAGTCCTTTTATTTCTCTGAGCTTCAATTTTCTCAGCTAGGAAATAGGAAAAATACTACCTGCTCCACTGGGCTACTATATGGATCAAATGAGAACTATTCCTCACTGCACTGTACTCTAACCTGAAGAATCTGACCCTCTCAGTCAGGCATGGTGGTACCCACTTGTAATTCCAAGTCTTCCTGAAGCAGGAAGACTGCTTGAGCCCAGGAGTTCAAGACCAGCCTGGGAAACAGTAAAACCCTGTCTCCCAAAGAATTGAACCCTGTTCTCAGAAGGCTGAGACAGGAGGATCACCAAGTTCAAGACCAGTGTCAGCAATTTAATGAGGCCCTAAGCAACTTAGTAAGACTCTCTCAAAATAAAAAAAGAAAAGGGCTGGGGGTATAGCTTGGTGGTAAATGCCCCTCTGTTCAATCATCATTACTGAAAAAAAAAAGAATGAAATCCTCTCTGTTGAGTCACACAACCTGAGATTATTCCCAGCTTTACCATTCATTATGTGATATGAGCAAGGTATTTAATCTCTCAGAGCCCCAAATTATTGCATCTATAACACAGAGAATAATCCTACCTTCCCTATTTACTTTATAGAATCACTATGAAGCTTTAAAAAAATGAGATGATATGGGTGAAAGCAACGTACTTGAAAAATCATTAGGTTTCATCGTGACAATTCACATATATGGAATTCAGCAATCCAATTACCTTGTCTTTTGGGAACACACAGAGAACTAAACTAGGAAGCAAGCAAAAAAGTCCTCTCCAAAGCTAAAATAACTGTCTTTAATGCCACACACTTTATTACTAGGAGAGTCCCTAGGGCCTCATTCTTCCTTTAAAAACAGATTTAATAGGGATGGGGATGTGGCTCAGTGGCAGAACACATATGTAGCATGCGTGAGATCCTGGATTTGATCTTCAGCACTGCAAACACACACACACACAAAATCTAATAAACTCAGTTATTTCAAAGTACCACATACAGTGGGTGAGAAGTAGCCAAAAATGAAAGAAGAATACTATTCTCTATCATGTTTCACAAACACCAAAAAGAAAAGGCAAAAAAATAGTTCAAAACAACCACAAAAGTTGCACTGGGGATATAGCTCACAGGATATAGCTCACACACTGGGACAGAGCTTACGATCTTCCTGCCTCAGCCTCCTGTACTACTGGGATTATAGGCATGCACCACAGTGCCCAATAGGCTTTTAGGTTTTTGGGGTTTTTTTAATATTTATTTTTTAGTTGTAGGTGGACAGAATATCTTCATTTTATTTTTATGTGGTGCTGAGGATCAAACCCAGTGCCTCATGCGTGCTAGGCGAGCACGCTACCACTGCGCCATAACCCCTGTCCGCTTTTAGGTTTTTTTGTTTTTGTTTTTGTTTTTAAGTACAGCATCAGGGTTTTTAGTGTAAAATGCAACAGTTCCCATGGGGATCACCACAACATATACTTCAAAATAACTGATGTTCAAAATAATGAACTTGAATCTCAAGGAAAATTCAATGATATTTTGTCTTCTATGAAGAGGGCTGTTCATAAAGCATTTTAGGAATAAAATCTACTCAAAACAGTCTTCCCTCCTTGTCTTCTTCCCTCCTTTTTTCCTTCCTTTTTCATTTGGTGCTTAAAAGGGCAAGGCCTCAAGCAGACACGGTGATGCATGCCTATAATCCCAGCTATTCGGAAGGTAGGAGGATCACAAGCTCGAGGTTAGCCAGGGCAACTGAGCGAGGTGCCTTGTCTCAAAATAAAATTTTTAAAAGGTTGGGGATGTACCTTAGTGGTAGAATGATTGCCTAGCACACACAAGGTCCTGGATTCAATCCCTAATACCACCAAAAGGTGGGGCAGGGGGAAGGGGTATAAAAATTTCAACTGCCCGGGTAAGCTGGTCATCCAGTAGGTGCCTCTACCTATTTGCTAATGGATAGTAAAATAATTAATGCAATTTAGTCAAGAAAATCACATTTATTGCTGGGTCATACTGTGTTAAGTTATACTGCTGGGAGTGGACAATCACATTCTTGTGGATGTGATAAGTTTGCAGCTACAGAGAATTGACCTATGTGGCAATGCCACACTGCATGGCACCTTAAAGCCTGCTGATATCTCATTCTGGCTATATGTGCTAAGGTCACAGAGTTTCTTAGCAATGAATCTGAAACCCAAGTTTCTCAATAATGTCAAAAGCCCACATTCTTCCCAGTGCAAACAGCTACCTTCAAACATAGTAGTGCATGATTTCTTCAACTGTCAAACAGAAAACGAAATTCTAATACAGACTTCTGGACAAAGTTGATAAATTGAATAAATGTCCCCTTCTTCAATGCTACTTTAGAGTCTTTTTTAATAAAATAGTCTTTTTTCTCTCATCAGAAGAAAAAGAGATTAAGAGAGAAGGAGGCAGGATTCCTATACCAAAAATAATAGTATAAGTCAACTAAATATTGAGAACCTTCTTCTCCCACTTAGTTTCCTGATCACTAGCATCCAGGCCCATAACTTCTACAAAAGAGACTGGGGGATTCTTCCAAAGAATCTGGGGAACCCTAGCGGAAAGACCTAAAGATACTAACATTGTAGTTGCCCCACATACAGCCCATGCAGATTATCATACAGCAAAGTTCACAACCAGTAAGCCCAATCCATGTATTTAAAACTTAAAATTATCTTTTTAGTATCCTACTTTTAAATATGAAGAGGCAATCAAGGATCACCAGATATCTGGGGAAAACCCCAAGATGAAAGATAGAATTCATGTCTTTATTTGTATCAGAAGAAATATGGGGATACAAATAAGAAGTTACTTGAAAGAAAACATAAGTACATCCCAGCTACTTGGGAGGCCAAGATAGGAGGATCACAAGTTTAAGGCCAACCTGAAAAACATAATAAGACCCCATTAAGAAAGACAGAAGGAAGGAAAGAAAGAAAGAAAAGGAGGGGTGGAGGGAGGGTAAAGAAAAGAAAAGGAATAATAATTACGTTTATCTTTCTCAAAGTTGGTCAATGATATAAAATCAGATCAGATGAACCCATGCCACCAATCTGATAATAGATAGCCTTTTTCAAACATAGTGGTTTTACTGATGGTTATTCATTTCTTCAGGGGCAAGAGCATAATAAAATATAATCCACTGAATGGGTCATAAACAAAAGCATTAATAGATGCATCACTGTGTCCATTAGTGATGTTAAACATGTAGATACATTCTTGCAAGTTCAAAATTCTAGATGAACCTAGAAGAAAGAGGTCTCTTATTCCATGCATCTTACCTTCAGAGGTCAGGAGGACCTCACAGAAAACATGGTGATTGCAAAGAGTTTTAAAGAAAGAGTAGAAGTTTGTCAGACAAAACAGGAAGTACAGCATGAAGACTAGAAGGGGCCAGAACATAAATGAGTATGGAAGGGCTGAGAAGCTAAAAATAGTACAATGTAACTGGAGCATAAGCAAGAGCAATAGGAAATGAAGCTAAAAGGGCAGGCAGAGATCCAATCAAGAAACACCTTGTATGTCATGGAAAGAATCTGGATTCTAACCTCAAGGCAACAGAGAGCCAACAAAAAGTTTTACCAGCAAATTGAGATGACCATATTTGTATCTTAGAGATTTTCTGGTGGTGATGTGACAGATTTGGGGGTACAAAGGGGGAGAATGATGCTACAACCTTCCATACTATGTAGCAGTTCTCCCGCCTACAAGCCCCAGGTTCTGTTCTCAGCTTACTGTGAAGCAGACTGTTCTATCTCTAAGAGACTAGAGGCTACTAGACCCACTCTAATGGTGCCCCTGAGGAAACCTGCATCTCAGGGCCTATACTTTCAGGTTCTTTTTTTACCCTCTCCTTCTTAATATCTTCTCTAAGGACACAAAGACTGTGCCATGCTGTCTTAACAGAGTGTATCTCTCAGTCTAGTTTCAAAGACATGCATCTGCCCCAAGCCCTCACCTCACAATTCCCAATGATCATGGCAAATTCCAGCCACATCTTAGACCTGTATCAAACAAATGTACATGCATGTGAACACATGCACGTGCACGTACACACATACACGGTTACTTATACAAATGATTTCCTCATGTATACTTCTTAAGGAGATGGAAAGGAATATTTATCACCAACTTAATGCCTTATCCTTTCCTATATATTCTTTCATTGGATCGTTACTGTAATTTTGGATGAGGTGATATTTATATACTCATTTTCAGAGATGAAGAAACTGAAAGACTTACCCAAGGTCACAGAGCCACTACAGGGCAAAGCTGAGGTTTCAATCCACATGTCTGTGGTTTCACCAACACTTAACCTAAGCTTCACAGGTACTGGATTTCCCCATATCTTACTTTATTCATTACTCAATTTCTACTTAACACATTGTTGAATTGCATTATACTAAGCCACTAACTGAACAGCTCAGCAACCAGTAAAAGCCACCAAACAGAAAAACAAAGAACAAATGGAATACTTAGACAAGAAATGCAGATACCAAAAAATTAAAAAAGAAAATCAGCAACATCAACTCCAACAAGCTCTTCAAAGCTAATACTGGCAAGAAGTGAAATAACAAAACTGCATGCTGAAAGACCTCCATTCCAGAATTTTTTCTCTCCTCAGGCAGCCCAGCAGAGGACCTGGTACAATACTGCCAAGTACGGTGCACCTCATAAATGAATTCCATTAAGCAGATGCACTTCTCCCTGGAGCCTTCCCACTCTCACAAAACCACCAGGAACTGGAAAAATCTTTTGTTCTCCATCTAAACTGCCTGGAGGCCCTTGCTGGTTAAGGGAAGTTGGTGTTGAGAAGCAGATGGCCTGTCAAAGAGCCTAAAATCTAAAGTGAAAAGGAAGCAATTTACTAAAACCAACCATTCCAAAAGTGAAACCAAGACTCTTTGAGGTGACAAAGAATGCTGTCATAGTAACAACTCACTTTCTAAACAGAAGATTCCAAACCACCTTGTAGGAGGGTAGAGGCCAAGACCCAGATTACCTCCCCAGCCACATTTACCCATAGATATCACATGTTTACACTAATATTCTATATTTTTCTGAAAGTAAAACTTGTTACTTTCAACTTTTTTTTTCCCTAGTGCTAGGGATCAAACCCAGGGCCTCACACATGCTAAATCAGCACTCTACCCCAGCCCTGAACAATTATTTTTCATTATGGAGATTGTACTATAGAATGAAAGACATATACAATTATACTAGTAAGACACTTAATATAGTAAGAAGAGACAGAAAAGAATTTAAAGGTTAAATAAGATAATGTAAGTGAAACTGAACTGGCACAAGATAGATGCTTAATTAATGTTTGTTCAATTGAACTGAAAAAAACTAATTAGTATTTGTTTACTACCCTGATTATCAAAATTGACCTAAGCAGCTTTCATATACTTTATCTTATTTAATCCCTCAAAAAATTCATAATAAGTGTTAATTGGCCTCATTTTACAGATGATAAGAGCATTAAAAAAAATTAACCAACTTGCTCAGTCATTCAGGTAAGGGGAAAAAGTGATTTGTTCAAGGTATCAAAGGAAGCTATCAACAAAGCAAACAAAGTAATAATATTGCCATTTTATATTTGGATAATGCTTTGAAATTTTTCACAAGCACAATAAAACATGGGCTGGGAATTCAAACACCAGAGTTATAGTTTTGGCTATGTGTTTCAAAATGCCATGCAATTTAAACTAGGTTCCTTTCCTTCTCTGGATCTTAATTTCCTCACCTATGCAACAGTGGTACAACACCTAACTTAAAGAATCAGTGGAGGGGCTGGGGTTTTGGCTCAGTGGTATAGAGCTTGCATCGCATGTGTGAGGCACTGGGTTCGATCCTCAGCACCACATAAAATAAATAAATAAAGGTATTGTGTTCATCTATAACTAAAAAAATATTTTTAAAAAAAGAGGGGAGGGGCTGGGGTTATGGCGCAGTGGTAGCGTGCTCGCCTAGCACGCGTGAGGCACTGAGTTCGATCCTCAGCACCACATAAAAATAAAATAAAGATATTCTGTCCACCTACAACTAAAAAAGTAATAAATATTAAAAGAAAAAAAAAAAGAGGGGAAAAAAAGGATCAATGGAGCTGAACATAGTGGCACATGCCTGTAATCCCAGCAGTTTGGAAGACTGAGGCAGGAGGATCGCAAGTTCAAAGACGGCCTCAGCAACTTAGCAAGACCTTGTCTCAAAATAAAAAATGAAAAGGACTAGAAATGTAGTTCCGTGGTAAAAGTCCCCTGGGTTTAATCCTTGGTACAAAAAAAAAAAGAGTCAGTTGAGCTAAATGATCTCAAACACTATTCACTGGACAAGGCACTCTTGTCAGTGTTAGCTCGCTCTGTCTAATTACACTCTGAGGACTAACAGCTTACCTCCACCTGTCCATGAGTCATTTCTAACCAGAAGCATCCTTTTTACAGCACAACTTACCACCTGTGCTGGATGCTTCATTAAGTGTAAAGCTGATACTGTACTTTGCTGGAAGGCTGGTGCAAAAAATGTTAACTGGAGATGAATAAATCATTCCGGTTGTGTTGGGTTGCAACCTTAAGGACAGCATCTGTGGTTCTGAAAACAGATGGTCTTATAAGGATGAGGATGTTGCTTCTATCTCATTTTCCTATGGCAAGCATGTTTGGATCAGTAAGAAGGCTGCCTGAGTACAGCTAGTATCCGACAATGAGGAAAGATGACAAAAGTGCACTTGTAGTTTCTTCCATAATAAATGAATATATCAGGGGCTGCAATTACCAGAATTCCAAGCTCTTATTTTTGTACCTATTCATCAATTTCTAAATTGTTTTCTTTTTAGTGCAACACTCCTTTCTTGATCACAACACAAAGGTGAGCTCAGGGAGAGTGCCTAGAACAACCTTGGCACAAAACTAGGACTTTAAGATATGCTGACTAGGGCTGGGATTGTAGCTCAGTGGTAGAGGCCCTCGCATGCGTGAGGCCCTGGGTTCGATCCTCCGTACCACATACAAAAGCAATAAAATAGAGACATTGTGTCCATCTACAACTAGAAAAAATTAAAAAAAAAAAAAGATATGCTGACTAAAACAAATTTTAGACACAGAGAAAAATAAACTGAACTTATCTGAGGACAGCCTAGGACACTGTCAATAATAATGGGTATGCTTAATAAATGAAATAATTTGCCAAGTACTATTCTAGGTGTTTTAACTACATTCCCTCATTTAATTCTCAAGACATTTTAATTTATTTTCTTCATTTTATAGATAAGGATAAGTCATTGCTGGGTTAGATAATTCACTGCAGAAAACTCAGAAAAGTTAGGTACTCCTCCCACCCAGAGTCACACATCAAATTAACTGATACAAGTCAGAACTGACCCCCAAAGCCTAAATGACTTCAAAGCTCTATGCATTTTGTTTGTCAGCCTCCACTCCTATCAATGTCTTTCTTGCATTCCTCAAATACACCTGACTCACTCCTACCTCTGTATCTTTGTACCTGCTGTTTCTCTCCTCTGAATTCCCTTCTACCCATCTCCTTATGGCTTTCCACTTTAGATCATTCAGGTCTTTGTTCAAATGTGATCTCTTCAAAGACGCTGTTGTTGGTCATCCTCCCAACATACACTGTTCCCTTATCTTTTTTTTTTTTTAATTATGGCACTAACATCATATCATTTATTAGCTTGTTTACTCTTGGCCTCCTTTAATAGAATGAAAAACCTATGAGGGCCAGCCGTTTGTCTTGGTTAAAACTGTATCCCCAGCACAGACCAGTGACTGGTATGGCATGTACCCATCAAACATTCATTGAATAAATGATTGAATTCTACATGCCCAGAATCACAGAGCTCTAGAATACCAACATAATAAGGTAGTTGTTACAGGATACAAAGAGCACAGGTTTTGAGATCAAGCAGACCTGCATTCACTGATAATGATGGTATGATGTTAGAAGTCTAAATTTTAATCTTATGCATAAAATGCATATAAAATTACAGATCACATGGATTTGTTATGATGACTGGGATAAATCCATGAAAATGCTTTGTGCAAGCTATAAAATATTATAGAAACAGGTTTATAATAATGATGGGGAAAAATTTAGAGGTAAGTCAAGACCTTTACTTCAGATTATTGACCCAAGACCCAAAAAGGTGAAGTTTATTGTCCAGCATCCCACAGTTATTTAGAATCAAACCATGGTTAGACTCTAGGACTCCAGATGATCACACTAGAACATCTAGCATTATCCTCCACAGACTGCAAGGCCTCTGGTGCTCTACTTTCTCTTGGTCCTTCTATTTCACTGGCTGCTCCTTGGATCCTCTTAATTTCTCAGGGTCAGAGTACCCAGGGCTCAATAATCAGATCTTTTCTCTGTTCTATCTACACATATTTCCTAAGTGATCACATCTATTCCATGGCTTTACCTATGCTAATGATTACAGCTATGATTTGGATAAGTGCCCTCTAAAGGTCCATGTGTTTTAACATATTGGCAGTACTGGGAGGTAGTGGATACCTTGCGATGAGGCGTAACGGGAGGAGGGCCTTAGGTTACTGGGAGCATGCCTCCAAAGGGGGTTGTGGGGTCCTGGTCCCATTCTCTTCCTTTATTCTTGGGCCCAAGATGTAAGTAGCTTACTCTGTCATATGCTCCTGCCATGATGTGCCATCCTCATCAGAGTCCCAAAGCCATGGGATCATCTGTTATTGCATAAGAAACTCCAGAACCATAAGCCAAATAAACTTTCTCTTTTTAAGTTAATTGCTTTGGGTACTGCATTATAGTAACATGAAGCTATTACAACTCCAATTTTATATTTCCAACTTGGACTTTTATAAATTTCAGAAATGTACATCCAACTGCTTATCTGACACAACCTCTTTATTATCTAACTGCCATCTTAAAGTACAATACACATGTGTCACTTAACAAAGACATATTCTAAGAAACACATCATTCGGTGATTTCATTATTGCACAAACATTATACAGTGTAGTGACACAAACTAAGATAGTTATAACACTGCTAGACTACATAATTTTACAGGACCACCACTGTATTTGGGATCCATGATTGAAGAAAATATCATCTGTGCAAGACTACATAAGTTCATGAAAGATGCTCAGCATCATTAGCCATCAGGGAAATGCAAGTCAAATCACAATGAGATATCAACAGTATGGTTAAAAACAAAGAGTTGATGTTAAAAAAACAAGTTGATGTTAGGATATGGAGAAACGGGAACCACCCATATATTGCTAGTGGAAATATAAAATGGTGCAGCCACTGTGGAAAACAAGGTTAAACATAAAATTCCCATATAATCTAGCAATTCCACTCCTAAGTGTATACCCAAGATAAATAAATATCTTTGTCCACATAAAAATTTATGTGAGCATTCACAGCATAACTGAAAGCTAAAAAAGTGGAAACCAACCAAGTGTTCATCAACTGATCAATAAATAAAACGTGGCATATTCACTGGGCATGGTGGCAAATACCTATAATCCCAGCTACTCAAGGAGTGAAGCAGGAGGATCACAAGTTCAAGGACAGCCTTGGCAGTTTAGTGAGACCATTTCAAAATAAAAAATAAAAAAAGCTGGTGATATAGCTCAGTGGCACAGCAACCCTGGGTTTGATCCCCAGTACCAGAGAGGGGGGAGTTGCATATTCATACAATAATATTCAGCAATAAAAAGAAAGTAATGATACATACTAGAATATGGATAAACCTTGAAAACATTATAACTGGAAAAAAAGTCATGAAAAGCCACCTTTTTATTATTCCATTTATGTGAAATGTCCAGAAAAGGCAAATCTAACTGTAGAAAACAGTTTTGTCTAGAGCTGGTAGAAATGGGGGAAATAGGGTGTGGCTGCTAAAGGGTATGAATTTTTGGAGTAATGAAAATATTCTAAAATTCATTGTGGTAATAGTCATACAATTCTTTAAATATACTAAAAGCCACTGAATCATACACTTTAAATGGGTGAACTGTATGCTACATGAATTATATCTCAATAAAGCTCTTGTTTCTAACAAGCCATTAAAAACTTAATCTGGGCTGGGGGATATAGCACATCAGTAGAATGCTTGCCTAGCATGCACAAGGCCATGGGTGTGATCCCCAGCACTGCAAACAAACAAATAGAAAGTGATCTGAGGCTTACACTGGGTTCTATTTATCAATATTTCCATTCACTGAGACTACAAAGGAAAAAAGAAAAATCCTTCCAGTTGAGACTAAAAAAAAAAAAGATGTTTTCTCATATTACCATTCATATTTAGCCTAACATTTAGTGAATGTTAGATAACTCTCACCTTCTTAATTTTACTTAATACTCACAACCAAAAAGACTACAAGGCAAGAATTATCAACTCACCCATTTTGTAAGCAAAATACCTACATCTCATAGAAATTAAATGATTTAGATTTTTATGAAATTATCAAAGCCAGGATTAATGCTGCATTCGCTGTCTCAAATTTAGAACTCTTTCTCAGCTCTCTCTTTTCTCACTACTAAGCATAAAATTCAGACTTTGATGTATTCATAAAAGCATCTATTAATTAATAAAACAAGAACTTAAAAATCATAACAATACAGATTAGGGGCTAGAGAAGTAGTTCAGTGGCAGAATCCTTGTCTAGCACAGGGTAAGACCCTAGGTTCAGTCCCCATACCACAAAAAAAAAAAAAAAGAATGATTGCCAGGCTAAGGTTGTGGCTCAGTGGTAGAACACTTACCTCACATGTAGGAGGCACTGGATTTGATCCTCAGCACCGCATAGAAATAAACGAATAAATAAAGGTCAATAAACAACTAAAAAAAATTTTAAAAAAAGAATGGTTGCGGGGCTGGGATTGTAGCTCAGCGGTAGAGCGCTTGCCTTGCATGCGTGAGGCCCTGGGTTCGATCCTCGGCACCACATACAAAGCAATAAAATAAAGACATTGTGTCCATCTACAACTAAAAAAATATTAAAAAAAAAAAAGAATGGTTGCCAAAGTATACAAAACCTAATAACTTGGCATTTAAATACTTGTTCATCAGTGCCCTGCTATATGAAAAAGAGGCTAGATCTGAATCCTAAGTTCATCTATATGGGAACAGAGCGTGTTTTAAAAAAATACTACAAAATAAAAAAAGAGAAAAAGAGAAAGAAAAAAGAAAGGTACACAGCATTTCCCAGCAAATCAATTAAAAACCATAAGGACTTATGTCATAAGATTCATTCAGTTCACAACTGAACTTGACCCATCTTAAAGCAAAGCAGCTTCTTGGTAAAACAATAAAAAAAGTACCTTTTAAAAAGCAAGCTGTGGGGCTGGGGTTGTGGCTCAGTGGCAGAGCACTTGCCTAGCATGTGTGAGGCACTGGGTTCGATTCTCAGCACCACATATAAATAAATGAATAAAATAATGGCCTATCAATGTCTAAAAAAAAATTAAAAAAAAAAAAAAAAGGAAGCTGTGTCAGTAGCTAAGAAGGCTGATGCAGGAGGATCACAAATTCAAAGCCAGCCTCAGCAACTTAGCAAGGCCCTAAGCAATTCAGCAAGATCCTGTCTCAAAATAAGATATAATAAAGGGCTGGGGATGTGGTTCAGTGGGTAAGCACCCCTGGGTTCAATCCCTGGTACCAAAAAAGAAAAAAAAATAAAAAAAAAAAAAAAAACTATCTGTGACAAGGAAGTTTCTTAGGATAATGGAAATATTCTGTATCTTGACTGCACTGGTAGTTACACAAACTATCCATGTGTTAAAATTCACAAAATCTTAGTACAAGTAAATTCGTGGTTAATTTTATTTATCTATCTATCTATCTATTTATTGTGGTGCTGGGAATTGAACTCAGGGGTACTCGACCACTGAGCCACATCCTCAGCCCTATTTTGTGTTTTATGTAGAGACAGGGTCTCACTGAGTTGCTTAGCGCCTCCCTGTTGCTGAGGCTGGCTTTGAACTCAAGATTCTCCTGTCTCAGCCTCCCTAAGTGCTGGGATTACAGGCATGTGCCACCGCATCCAGCTTTATGGTTAATTTTAAGTAAAATTTAACAAAAACTTCATAATAAAGATACCTACAATTCAACAAAATAAAAATTTTTAAATGTGCAAAGGACTTGAATAGAACTTTCTCCAAAGAAGATATACAAATGCACAATAAGCATATGAAAAGATGTTCAACATCACTAATCATTAGAGAAATGCTAAAAAAAATCACAATGAGATTATCAACTTGCATCTGTTAGAATGTCCACTATCAAAACAAAATGAAAAATAAATATTGATGAGGATGTGAAAAAAAATGAAACCCTTATACATCATTGGCAACAACATAAACTAATAAAGCTACTAATGAAAACAGTATGGAAGTTCCTCAAAAAATTAGTAATGGATTACCATGTAATCCAGTAATTCTACTTCTGGATATTTATCCAAGAGAATTGAAAACAGAATCACAGAGATATTTGTGCACCCATCCATGTTCACTACAGCATTATTACAGTAGCCAAGAGGTGAAAACAAACCAATGACCATCATGGAGTGAATAGAAAAAGAAACCATGGTATATGCATACGATGGGATATTATTTAGCTTTTAAATTCTGTCACGTGCTACAATATGGATGAACTCCAAAGGCATTACGCTAAAGGAAATAAGCCAGCCACGGAAAGACAAATATGGTATGATTCCATTTAAATTGTGGATGCCAGATGATAGGAACTGAGAAGAAGCAGAAAGAGAGAGTGGTTCAATGAGACAGAATTTCAGTTTTGCAAGAAGAAAAAATTTAAGAGATCTGTTACAAAACAATGTAAAAATGGTTAAAACTACTATACACTTAAAATAGTTAAGATGGTAAATCTTATGTAATGTTTTATCACAATTCATTTATAAATAAATAAATACGTTGGGTATACATAGTAATATGACAAGAGATAAAATGATTAATAATAGTAAATATTTACTGAGTGTTTTCTGTAAGCAAGTACATTATCTCACCCATCTGTGAGCATAATCTCATCCAATCTCTCTTTCAAAAATGAGAAGTCTGAACCTAGAAAGGTCAAGTCATTTGTTCAAAATCATACTGCTCATAACTGAAACTGAATTCAAACTCAGACAATTAGACTCCAAAGCCCAGGTACTTTACCACTGGTGTCCTACACCATAAAATACCATAACAAATACGGCAGATAGGCCAGGCACAGCAGTGCACACCTCTAATCCCAGCAACTCAGAGGCTGAGAAAGGAGGATCTAAATTCCAGACCAGCCTGGACAATCTAGCAAGATACTGTCTTAGAATAAAAAACAAAAACAACAGAAGATGCTAAAAATGTAGTTTAGTAGTAAAATGTCCCTGGGTTTAATCCTCTGTACCAAAAAAAAATTACTACAGACAGAAGTTGACAAAGATAACTACTCAATCCTGACAACTTAAACTTTCAATTGAAAACAGCCATATTAGAAGCAGATACGCTATACTTTCAATGTATGTAATTAGAATCTCTGTGGAAACATCAAGACTATTCTTAGGGGCGGTGGGGCAGGGAATACATATATAAATGTAGCTGGCCCCACAGTATCTACCTTTGGAACCAATCCCAAGTCAGCCCAGAAAAACAAAGGAGCAAACTAAACACAGCTCCAGATCATCACTCAAACAGTAACACACGAACACACACACACACACACACACACGCGCGCGCGCGCGCGCGCGCGCGCGCGCGCGCATACTTATAAGACCTAGCCTCCAGTATCCCAATTTCAACATTGTCTCTAATACTGTCGGATATCAGTGCCACCAGCCTCCTTGCAGGCACTTTGGACTTTTGATTGGTTTTCATATTTGCTTTGAGCAAAGGACAGTTCCCTTCAGTCCACAGCTCTTCAAAAACAAAAAACACCCTCTGCATCTCCACCCCAGAAGTGGACGCTAGAACTTCCTCCAGGCTCTACACTACATATATCCCCCTTGTTCTACTTGAAATCTTTATTTTCCCATATCTCATAGTTCATGAGGTTTATTATTATTTACCTAAAAATCAGAAGCTAAAAAAAAAAAGACACACTAAGCCAAAATAAAGTACCAACAGCATTCATAGGGACCTAATGAGAAATTAACTTTCTCCTGATTATAATCATTCCTCAACACTCAAGGGAAGTCAGTGAAGGCTCCTCAGCTTGTGTTCTTTTTTTTTTGGTACTGGGGATTAAACTCAGGGGTACTTGACCACTGAGCCACATCCCCAGCCCTATTTTGTGTTTTATGTACAGACAGAGTCTCATTGAGTTGCTTAGTGCCTTGCCATTGCTGAGGCTGACTTTGAACTTGCAATTCTCCTGTCTCAGCCTCCCCAAGTGCTGGGATTACAGGCGTGTAGCCACCATGCCCGGCTAGCATGAGTTTTTTTCTATAATTTCTAACAAATAAATATGATGCACTATGTAATAAATACATTTTGTTAGCTGTATTTATTATATTTAGGCCATATTTCCTAATTCTCCATATTTCTTTGTAAGATTTCTTATCTTTTCAAGAACGTTAATCCTCTCCTTCATAGGAATCTTTGGTTAAACAAAGCTGTAAGAGTTTTGCACTCAACCAGCTGAGCACCTACTATGTTTCTGAATAGGATTTTGTATTGCTTTCATAGTTTCTTTTTTTTTTCATTTAACCCTCAAAAAGAATCCTTCGAGGGCTGGGGTTGTGGCTCAGTGGTAGAGCACTTGCCTAGCATGTCTGAGGCACTGGGTTTGATTGTCAGCACCACATATAAATAAATACAAGTCCATCAACAACTAATAAAAAATATTTTTAAAAAAAAGAATCCTTCGAATTAAGTATTACTGACTTTTTTGAGGGCTGCTGGGGCTCAATCTCAAGGCTTCAATCTCAAGCTAGGTAAGTGTTCCACCACTGACCACCACCAGTCCCTCTGTTACACTGAACTGTAGTTTTTCATCTACATGTCTGTTTCCCCACTATTTTGACCCTCTAGAGCCATACTTTCCAATATGTAAGCCACTAGTGATTTGCAGCTATTTTAATTCACATTTAAATTAACTGAAATTTGGGCTGGGGCTATAGCTCAGTGGTAGAGCACTTGCCTAGCATGTGTGAGGCACTGGGTTCTATCCTCAGCACCACATAAAAATAAATAAGTAAAATAAAGGTATCATGTCCATCTACAACAAAAAATAAAATAATTAATTAACTGAAACTGGTAAAATTTAAATTTCAGTTCCTCAGTCTCACTATTCATGTTTCAAGCACATGTAAAACTAAACCACTCTTCCAGTTTGTGGGAAAAAGAAGAAACCACAGTAGTAAGGGATAATCAGAAAGTCTTTTTCTTCAGTCCCTCTCCACTAAAATTCACTACTTATTGTAAAATTTAATTAAGAAGAGGGCTCATTTCTTATTTCAGGTTTGTCAAGTAATTAAACTGCAGGTGATTTTGAAAGACATTTTTTTCCAAATATTGAAACAATGTCACAACTCAGCAGAAATAAAACCAGGAAAACCCCGGTCAAAATTTATCACACTTTTTGGGACTCCATGGATAGAGATATTCTCAGTATGTTCTTTATATAATTAGTCACCTGACACACATTTTCTGAGAAATATTAAGAACTAGGTGCTAAAGACAGCCAATTATGGTGGTTCATGCCTGTAATCCTGGCAACTCGAGAGGCTGAGGCAGAAGGATTGCAAATTCAAGGCCAGCCTTAGAAATTTAGTGAGACCCTCTGCAACTTAGTGAGATTCTGTCTCAAAATTCAAAAAAGGACTGGGGATGTAGCTCAGTGGCAAAATGTGACTGGGTTCAATTCCCAGTACAAAAAAAACAAACAAACAAACAACAAAAACAAGGTGCTAAAAAAAGGTAAATAAAAAAGACATAAAGGAGAGGAACAAAACTCAGTGGGGAAACAGGGTACAAGGATGGAGGAACCACAAGGGAAGCTGCTCACTGATGAGTCCAAACTAGGTTTAAAGGGTAATCAAGAGATTGGGAGATGAAAAAGGGATGAGAATGTCTCCCAAAAGAGACAATGTCATAAAGGTATAGGAATGGGACCTGGATAATAAATGACAAATACTTCAGTTTGGCAGAAACAACTTATGAGAAAGAAGAGAATTTCTGGGTAATAAGGCAGGCCAAGCCCAAACCATGAAAAGACCTTTGCAAAGTAAAATAAGAGGCTTAAATTTTATCCTCTAAGTTATGGAAAAATCTGATAGTTTTAAAGAAGGAAAGAGGAGTAAAATCTGTAACAAATCCCAATACCAAAAGAGAAAGACAGAGAGCACGTGTCAGAGCCTGATAGAAATAATTATAGTTTTAAACAATCTGTTTTAAATGGTCTTTCTCCATTAGTCTATGCCTTTCAAAGCTATAACACCATGATTTAATTATATAACACAACTACAAAAGCAACTGTTAAAGTCAATTCCATACACTGTAAAAATTTCACAGCACTCCTTTATTCAATAGTCATTCTAAACTTCAAACTAAAACTGTTCGTTTTTCTTCTTTCCACTACACACAATTTTAGAAAAACATTTTAGCCAAATGTGCACATCTGTGCAGTGTACAAGTGTAAACATCTTAACAGAAGTTTAATGAAACATTTCCTATTCTTTTTTTTTTAAATATTTTTTAGTTGTAGGTGGACACAATATCTTTATTGATTTATTTTTATGTGGTGCTGAGGATCAAACCCAGTGCCTCACGCATGTGAGGCAAGCGCTCTACCACTGAGCCACAATCCCAGCCCCGGACATTTCCTATTCTTTATTGGGGAAAATTCTAACATGGCAACATTAGGTTGCAAATTGACATTTTTAAGTTAACTTTTTAAAAAAATATGAACATGCCACTTTTAAATCCCATCTGGTTGCATGGTGTGGCTGCCCTGAATGAATTTTCAGTTACTAGGTACATGGCTAAAGCATTCACAACTGCCACCAGCACCCTCAAGGATAATACTTAGGAAGCTCTCATATACCCATGCTGCTATGAGAGGATTTCTTAGTCTGTCCTACAGAGGAAAGGATATGTAGGAAAATAGAAAGAATCAACTCATATTTTAACAAAGCACTATCTTTCCATTTTACCTCCTCTTCTCTTAAAAGACAATTTTTGATTGCATAGTTCCTGGGCTTAGAGAGTTTGCCTACCCTCCTCACTTGTACCAACAAAATCTTAAAAAGTAAGACTTTGGGGGGCTGGGATTGTAGCTCAGCGGTAGAGCGCTTGCCTCGCATGCATGAGGCCCTGGGTTCGATCCTCAGCACCACATACAAAGCAATAAAATAAAGACATTGTGTCCATCCATCTACAACTAAAAAAATTTAAAAAAAAAAAAAAAGTAAGACTTTGGAATTCAACTAAACTGGGTTCAATTCTAACTCTACCTTTTACAAACTGTGTGAAATTGGGCACATTTCCTAATCTTATTGAGACTTTATTTCCTCATGTGTAAAGTAATAACACCTAATACCTAACCTTGCAGAGCTGTGGCAAGGATGAAAGAAATGTACACAAAATTTCTAGATATGTCTGGTTCATTTGGATATTTAAGAAATGGTAAGTATGTTAACACTTTCCTTTGTATCCAACTATAATTTGTACTTAACAGTAATTATACATCTATTTCAAAGGTTTGTTTTAAGGATTAAATGAATTAATTCAGATAAAGGGCTTACAATAGTGCCTGGCATAGTAGGTAATCATTAAGTGTTAATTGCTTTTGTTACTATTATCATAGCATGTTTCAGACTAAAATGCAATTTCTTTCATTGCTGTCTTCCTCCTCATTAGTTACACAAAATAGGCATTCAATAAATATCTGTTGACCAGCTAAATAAATAATGGCTGAATGGTTGAATGAACAAATCATAGATATGACAGTTCATTATAGAAGTTAGGAGATGAAGAAAGGATGGAAATGTGTCCCCAATAGACACAATGGCATGGATGAAGGTATAAGATTGTGACCAGGACAGTAAATGTCAGATAGTTCAGTTTGGTTGGAACAACATATAAGAAAAGGATTTGAGGCTAATGAGGCAGGGAGAACCCAAATCATGAAAGAGCCTTGCAAAATAAACTAAGGAGTTTAAATTTTATCCTCAAAGTTATGTGCAGATAATAAACAGAGTCCAAGAGACATTAAAGGTTAAGATCACTCAGAACAGCAACACAATCCCCTTTGGCCTCTCAAAAACTATAGTCACAGTTGTTTTTGTTTTTTCTCTAACTAGATTCTGCCCTCCATCCCCAATATTTTTTTTAAATATTTTTTTAGTTGTAGATGGACACATATCTTTATTTATTTATTTTCATGTGGTGCTGAAGATCGAACCCAGAGCCTCACACATGCAAGGCAAGCGCTCTACCACTGAGCCACAATCCCAGGCCCCCCAATATTTTAAATGTTACCTATGGGTTTGACCAAGTTTTTCAAATCTATGTGGTTTCCAAAACAACCCTCTGAGTCAGAAGATATCACCAATGAATGATGAAGG
The DNA here is from genome assembly GCA_004024805.1 of Geosciurus inauris. NCBI lineage: Eukaryota > Metazoa > Chordata > Mammalia > Rodentia > Sciuridae > Geosciurus > Geosciurus inauris. The sequence continues at coordinate 24,236 of PVHX01007049.1, forward strand.
GCTGTAGAAGGAACATGACCAAATGAGATGAATCTCAGTGTCTCTCCTTTGGGAGAGAAGGAATAAAGACCTAATTTCACGTACCCTGAGCTAGAGAAAGCAATTAAATCCAAAAATAACAAGAGGATAAAGTCCTAACCATGAACAAATGATGACAGAACATGGAGAGAATCAACTATGAAAGGCAATATAGGAGCTACAGGCATTCCTCCCCTCCTCTAGAGAGCATAAGTAGGAAGTCTTCTGTGGAGTATTCTTTCTTTCATTTAACAAATAATTCATGTATATCCAGATCTTTAAAAAAATTACACCTTTACTCCTATTGCCTCCTCTTATTACCTAAATAGTTATTCTAAGAAAGCTATCAAAAATACAGACCAAAAGGGGATGGGGATATAGCTCAGTTGGTAGAGTGCTTGCCTTGCATGCACAAGGCCCTGGGTTCATTCCCCAGCACCATCAAAAATATAAAATAAAAGACCAAAAATTATAACCCACGGTGCTTATTGCAATGCTATTTATAATGTCAAAGGAAAATAACTGGGGACTGAACATAGGGGCACTTTACCACCAAGTTACATCTCCAGCCCTTTTTATTTTTTATTCTGAGACAGGGTCTCACTAAGTTGCTTAGGGCCTCACTAAATTGCTGAGGCTGGCCTCAAATTTGTAATTTTCCTGCCTTAGCCTCCCTAGTTGCTGGGATTATAGGTGTGCATCACCACACCTGGCTTAATTTTTATTTTAAGCCAGGGTCTTACTAAATTACCAAGGCTGGCCTTGAACTTTTTTTTTTTAATATTTATTTTTTAGTTGTAGACGGACAGAATATCTTTATTTTATTTTTATGTGGTGCTGAGGATCGAACCCAGTGCCTCACGCGTGCTAGGCGAGCACGCTACCACTGCGCCATAACCCCAGCCCTGGCCTTGAACTTTTGATCCTCCTGCCTCACCAATTGCTGAAAAGTTTTAAATTAATCTCTAATAGTAGAATAGGGAGAGACTATTTGCCAAGTTTTCAAATTTTTCCATAATAGGAATTTTTCACGAAACCACAGGGGTAAGGAGATGTAACGAAGAAAAATGAGGATATAAAATGCCATCAGGATTGACCAAGATCATTAGAATCTCTGCTAGGTGAGGATATAAAAGGCATATTATTTTTGTACAAAAGGACCATTTTAATCCTAATGAGAACTAACACAAATGCAAGGGTGAAACACAATGGGAGAGCAATAGATTAAAAAGGAAATCTCATCAGATTCTCAAAAGGTCACTTTCCTTTCAGAATGCCTATCATCAGCAAAGCCAAGTTCAATGAGTGATGTGAGGAATGAAGCTTGCTGGGTGAAGAAGATGGTAGAAATCCACCTAAGAACTAGTGCTAAAATATGTAAATTCCTTGAGAATATGGGACTTGTCAATTATCATATGGTGTGACAAAGGACATAATGGAAGGCAGCAGCAGGAATGTGGCAAGAGAGAGGGATCAAAGAAGGCTTCTTGGAAGATGATTGCTTTAAAAGAGAAACACATTAACTTAGAGAAAGGTGAAAAGGACATTCTAGGAAAAAAGGGGCACCCCAGAAAATAAAAAATCTTAATGTGCCTAGGGAAATAACATTTGTTTCAGCATTGCTCGAGAGCAAAACGCAAGGCAGACAGTGGTGAAAGATGTAGTTGCAAAAGTTATCAGAAGTCAGACGTAAGTCTGTCTCAGAGAACCTGAATGTCTGGTCTACTTTATCAGTCAAGCAGCTACACGAGTCAATCAACAAGGATATTAGCCCAGAAGAAGCTCACTCCAGCAGAAGAGACAGCCAGGCAGCATAATGGAAAAGATGAGTATTGGGAGGTTAGAGCACAAGGAGGCACACCCAAGCCCTGGAGGCTCAGAGAAAGCCTCTGGAGAAGGTGCTAAAATTGAGGCCCAGAGGGAAAACGGAGTTAAAGGCATTAACATCCAAGATAGTTACACAATACTGATACCTGGGCTGATCACAAACTCCATAAAACAGAGAACCAGTCCCTGCAAGGCTTCCAAAGAGGGAGCCATTCCTATCACCAGACCATGAGCCCTAAGGACCTTGTTAGCTACCTTCCTCCCCAACCAGGTAGCTCTCTCTTCCACTGATGAGGCCTAGGACCCTGACTTGTCCTTCTCTCCAGTTCTGCTAAAAGTTACCAAACATCCTTTCAGGCAGTCTCCAACGGTCAGAGGTGAGGATGCACTGAACCACTGAAGAGAAAAGAGGTGGCCTGCCACAGGTTTTCCAGACCCCAAATTTACCAAGCCAGAACACAGATACTTAGGATATTTGTAATGTTTCCTCCAGGAAGGCAAACACTCCCCTGGCAGAACCTACAATATTATTGCTGTTTAACGTTAACAGCCTCACTCCCTTTCCTCTCAGAGACCAGTCCTAGAAATAATTACCAACTTCGGTCTCCTCAGGTTTTCCTCATTTTCCCTCAGGTTTGCCCACTCCCAACTATAGCACCCCAACCACCACTGCATTCAAAATTAACCTAAGCCAGGCACGGTGGCGCACGTCTGTAATCCCAGCAGCTCTGGAGGCTGAGGCAGGAGGATCAAGAGTACAAAGCCAGCCTCAGCAAAGGTAAGACCCTGTCTCTAAATAAAATACAAAATAGGGCTGGGATGTGGCTCAGCGATCAAGTACCCCTGAGTTCAATCCTCGGTACCAAAAAAAGAAAAAAGAAAAAACTAATCTAAACAAGGTCTTTTCTTCCTCCATATACTTCTCAAAACATCCCAATTCTGTAGCCTTTTCCTTAAACCACCCTGCTAGATGACATCTACCAGCAAATGAACTAGTATCTGTACACTTCTACATACATTAAATCAGACACTAATTAATTCTCAGACACTTCTACATACATTAAATCATTTACTACTCATAAATTTGACAAGTAGGTATTCATATCTTCATTGAAATAAACTGTCTCAATTTGGTGTAAGTAAATAAATAAGTGGTGGGAATTATTATCAGAAAAAAAGGTCTTTCCTTTTATCTTCTTTTTAAGCCAAAAATCTTTCTCAGAAGCTTCTGATCATGTTATTCTCATGTCTCATTAGCCAGACTTTGGGGACATACCCATTCCTAAATCATTCATTCATTAGCAAGAGGCATGGAATTACCATGAGTAACTGATTTAAACTACTTTTTGGAGTGTAATGGAAGCTGGCAAACACACAACCAATCACCTCTAGGTCACAGAGAGGGAACAATGAGGGAAGCAGACCATTTTCAAACTAGATGTATGGTCTCTGAAAACTCAGGAGGTCAGAACTGCTGTCCTGGGAAAGAGGGAACAGATTTCTGTAGAGTCCAGAGTCTACGGAAAGCACTCAAAGAAGGGGATTTAAGGACCTTAGTTTCAACAGCAGTACTATATTAATACTAGTTGTAAATGTAAAGTCTACTATGTAGACTTGGCTAAGGAATTGCCTCTCCCCAACCCTCAGTTTCCCCTTCAATATTAAGAAACTGCAGAGATCAGTGTTTTCAAATTGTTCTTCAGAGAACTAGCGTTTATGAAAAGTTACCCAAGACCAGAAGTAGGGAGGGATACAAAGGAGCAGTGTTACAAGTCCCACTTAACCAGAGTAGTTCCCATTTAATTGGTCTTTAACCTTCATGTAACACTTGGAGGAAAAGTTCCTAGTGTTTTAAATTTTTTTTTAAATATTTATTTTTTAGTTGTAGGTGGACAGAATATCTTTATTTTATTTTTATGTGGTGCTGAGGATCAAACCCAGTGCCTTCCGTGTGCTAGGCGAGCACGCTACCACTGCGCCATAGCCCATAGCCCAAGCAACCCCAGCCCTGTTTTAAATTTTTTTAAATCCACTAAAATAGACAACTAATATCCCCTCCATGCATATGTTAATTCACTCCAAAGTTCTGCCATTCTACAATGTATATGTATTTCAAAACATTATGTTGTAATGATAAATACATAATTTTGTCAATTAGAAATAAATATTAAAAAGAAAATAATTACAGCAAAATGACAAAAGTAAAATAACAATATTCCTTCCAGATTAGCATTCTACTTTTCAGTGAAAAAGGTATGCTGCACAATCCCCCATTAATCCTTTCATTGTATGTCACTGCAAGGTGAATGATCAAATGGAAGAATAAAAATCCAATGGACATTAAGTCTGTGTTTCCATTTGATCTCTCAGCATTGTTTAGCTCTACTATTCATTTCTTCCTTATTCTTTTATCGTATTCTCCTAGTTTTCCTCCCACCTCTGTGTTTTTGCCCACTCTCTACTTTTTAGGCTTGGCTTCATTTGCTCAGTAACTGAATATTCCTCAAGACTGTATTATTCCCTGTTCTCTTTTCACTCTTCTCTCTCTCCCTAGAATCCAGGTTCATCTCCATGACTTTTATTTTGTCTTAACCATCTAAATGCCAAATACACAACTAATTTTTCTCTGGTCCTTATCTTTTGATAAGTTTCAAGATAAACTTATCTCACTGCCTACTCAACATCATCACTTGGATGACTTAAAGTCACTTCAAATTCAATGTGTCCAAAAATGAACTCATAGGATTCCCTCTCCAAACTAATCCTTTCCAAGAATTCCCTTTTTACTGAAAGACATCACCACCAACCACCTCCTAATTATTAAGCAAGGAAATTGTTATCACTCCCTTTTCCTTTACCCTTCCCACATTTAATCCATAATTCAGCCTTACAAATTCAATTTGTTGAATACCTCTTAACATTTTACTTCATCTCCACCTACCATCCTCTTCATCCAACCTACTATCTTATCTCTCACATAGACCATATCTGTGAACAAAAAAATCTCCCTGCATCTATTGACACCCTTCTAGACAGTAGTCCCTCTTTATCTGCAGGAGAAATGTTCCAAGATCGCACCATGGATACCTGAAATAGAGAATAGTACCAAATCCTATACATACTATGTTTTTTCCCCCAGGCTGAACAGAAACCAAAGGTATAAGATTTCATCATGCTACTCAAAATGGATGTGCCGTTGAAAATTTATGAAATTATTTATATCTGGAAATTTCTATTTAATATTTTTAGACTACGGGCAACTGAAAACTTCCTTAGGAAAGAAAGGAAGCCATAGATAAGAGGGGACTCTAGTATCAATAGATAGCGAAGTACTGTTTTCCAAATTTAGATCATGTTAAGCCCCCATAAAACACTTTAATGGCTTCCAATTATTCTTAGTATAACAAAAAATATATGGTCCTTTATGTTTTTTATTCCTATCCCTCACTACTAGAGCTTTATTTTTTTAAATTTTTTCAGAATATCTTTATTTTATTTTTATGTGGTGCTGAGGATCGAACCCAGTGCCTCACACATGCTAGGCGAGCACGCTACCACTGCGCCATAACCCCAGCCCCACTAGAGCTTTATTTACTGTAAGTATGTTATCTTTATTTCATTTTCTCAAATACACCAATCATTTTTCTTCAAGAGACTTTCCATGTGTTGTTCCCTCTACACAGAAGATTCTACTCACTATCCTTGCCCCAGTTTTTGTCTAGAAAACTCTAACTCATCCTTCAGATGCCCATCCAATACCACTTCCTTAGAGAAGCTTTCACAGAACTCCCAGACTAGCTCAGATCCCCCTGAGATGTTTGTTCAGTGCAATATGAAACTCTCATTTGTAATACTTAACCATAGTTATAAGTTCTACATTGCATTTATGTGTATGATTAATTTATAAATATCAATAATCACCACTAAACTTTGAGCTCCATAAATATGTGGAGACCATATCTGATTTTGTTCACCATACCCTCTGTAATTCAGTGTTATATAATCAGTAACCACAAGAGCCAAGGTTATAGCCCAGCTCTATTCACTTCCAAAATCCAAGGTATTTCTAGTATATACCATGGAAGATGATACATCACTAAGACTGTGATTAAGCAATTTTAACTGAAAACTAAAAAGAAAGATGAGTTTGATACTTCATGAATGTCTACAAATCTTTAGGATCCCAGAAAGTGAATTTTTCTACATTACTATAGTAGTTGAACTATTCTTCCAAAATATGGAAAGCTAGAAATGTAGAAGAGGAGAGGATGGGAAAGTGAAAGTCTTAAAATTGAGTTATTAATGAAAAGATAACATATGATCATAAAATTGAAAGACTTAATATTATTGGAATATCAAAACTAGGCAAAGCAGTCTACAGATTCAATATAATCTCTTGCAAAAATCCAATAGGCCTTTTTTGTAGAAATGGAAGATATGATCCTCAAATTCATATGAAAGTGCAAGGGGCCACAAAGAACCAAAATAATCTTGAAAAAGATGAAAAAAATTGGGGGCTGGGGTTGTGGCTCAGCAATAGAGCGCTCACCTAGCACAGTGAGACACTGGGTTCGATCCTCAGCACCACATAAAAATTAATAAATAAAAATAAAGTTATGATAAAAAAGTCAACCTTTAAAAAAAAAGATGAAAAATGTTGAAGGACTCAAACTTTCCAATTTTAAAACTCACTACAAAGCTACAGCATCAAAACAGTATGGTACAGGATAGACATATAAAGCAACAGGATAAAGAGTTGAGAAATAAATTCACACATCTGTGAGCAAATGATTTTCAGTAAAGGTGTCAAGACCAATTCAGAAAGAAAGAATAGTCTTCAACAAAGAATGTTGGGACAACTGGATATCTATATACGAAAGAATAAAGCTGTGGGCTGGGATGTAGCATCATGTGATAAGTTCCATCTCCAACACTGCAAAAGAAGACAAAAAAAACCCTACACACAAGAATAAAGCTGGGGGGGCTGGGATTGTGGCTCAGTGATAGTGCACTTGCCTCGCATGTGTGAGGCACTGGGTTCGATCCTCAGCACCACATATAAATAAATTAGTAAATAAAGGTCCATCAACAACTAAAAAATATTTAAAAAAAAGAATAAAGCTGGATTCCTATTTCATATCTTATATAAAATAACTCAAAATGAATCAAAGACCTAAATGTAAGGCTAAAACCATAAAACTCTTAGAAGAAAACAGGGATAAATCTTCATGACTTAGGTCTTGGCAATTAATTCTTAGATATAACAACAAAATGCAAATAACAAAAGAAAATTTAAATTGGACTTTGAAATTTAAAATTTCTGCATCTGGGGCTGGGATTGTAGCTCAGCGGTAGAGCGCTTGCCTCACATGTGTGAAGCCCTGGGTTCGATCCTCAGCACCACATACAAAGCAATAGAATAAAGACATTGTGTCCATCTACAATAAAAAAATATTAAAAAAAATAAAAAATAAATAAATAAATAAATAAATAAAATTTCTGCATCTAAGCATGGTGGCACATGCCTATTATCCCAGCTGCTTTACCAAGAGAGTAAAAAGACAACCTATGGAATGAAAGAAAATGGTTGGAACACTTGGTAAAGGTCTGGTATTGAGAATATACAAAGAACTCTTAAAATTTCAAAACAAAAAGGCAAACAACCCAATTTTAAAATGAGCAAAGAACCTGAATAGATAGTTCTTCAAAATTATACGAATAACCAATGAATACATGAAAAGATACTCAATTCATTAACCATTTTGAAAATACTAATCAAAATCATATAAGACGCCGGGCACGGTGGCGCAAGCCTGTAATCCCAGCACTTGGGGAGGCTGAGACAGGAGAATTGCGAGTTCAAAGCCAGCCTCAGCAATGGCAAGGCGCTAAGCAACTGAGTGAGACCCTGTCTCTAAATAAAACACAAAATAGGGCTGAGGATGTGGCTCAGTGGTCGAGTGCCCGAGTTTAATCTCTAGTACCGAAAAAAAAAAAAACACATGACACACAATGTCACTCATATCCACTAAAATGACCATTTTTTAAAAAAGAAAACAACAGTGTTAACAAGAATGTTGTGAAATTTGAACCCTCATACATTACTGTTAAGAATGTTAAAATGGTGTAGCCATTATGGAAAATGGTTTGGCAGCTCCTCAACAAGTTAAACAGAATTACCATATGACCCAGTAATTCCACTCCTACGTATAATCCAAAAGAACTGAAAAGTTACTCAAATACTTCTACCCACACATTCATAGCAATACTATTCACAACAGTCAAAGGTAGAAACAGTCCAAATGTTCATTAGCAGAAGACAGATGAATAAACTATATAGTATATCCACACAATGGAATGAAATGGAATGAAGCTATAAAATGAAATAAAGTACTAATATATGCAACAACATGGATGAACCTCAAAAATACTCTTCTGAGTGCAAGAAGCTAGATACAAAAAGTCACATATTATATGATTTGTTTATGTGAATTATCCAAAATAGATAAATCCATAGAGATAGAAAAATTGGGGCTGGGGAGAGTGGGAATGTGAAATCACTATTAGAGTATTTTTTCCTTTTGAGGTAATGAAATATTTTGTAACTCCAGAGAGGTGATAGTTACACAACACTGTGAATGCACTAAATGCCACTGGGTTGTTCACTTTATAAAATGGTTAATTTCAATAATGTTACATGAATTTTACCTCATTGCATCTGTTATGATTCAGATGTGAGGTGTCCCCCCAAAATTCATTATGTGAGACAATGCATGAAGGCTTAGAGGTGAAATGATTGGGTTATGAGAGCCTTAACCCAATCAGTGAATTAATTCCCTGATCAGGATTAACTGAGTGGTTACTAAAGGGAGGGTGTGCATGGAAGAGGTGGGTCACTGGGGGCATGTCTTTGGGGTATATATTTTGAGTGAAGTGTCTCCCTTTGCTTCTTGGTGCCATGTTCCCAGCTGCTTTCATATGCCATACCCTTCAGCCATGATGTTCTCCCTGATATGAGCCTTCAAGGAATAGAGTCAGTCTTCTATGGACTAAGACCTCTGAAATTGTGAGCCCTAAATGAATTTTTCCTCCTCTCATTGTTCTTGTCCGATCTTTTTTTTTTTTTTTTTTGGTACTGGAGATTGAATACAGGGGCACTCAACCACTGAGCCACATCCCCAGCCCTATTTTGTGTTTTATATAGAGACAGGCTCCCACTGAGTTGCTTAGTGCTTCACCGTTGTTGAGGCTGGTTTTGAACTTGCGATTCTCCTGTCTCAGCCTCCCAAAGTGGTGGGATTACAGGCATGCGCCACCATGCCTGGCTTCTTGTCAGATCTTTTGGTCACAGCAACAAAAAAGCTGACTAAAACACAATCAATAGTAAGATATCTCCCTACACCTACACACACACACACACACACACACACACACACACACACACACACACACCTGAGTGATGACCTTTATTTCTCATTGCCCAAACTGAAACCACAACAGATGGCAGTGCACTTCTTGATTCTCAGCAGGAAAGAAAACAATGGCCCTAGGGAGTTGCCACAAATGAGAACAACATAAACAAAATCCTTAGTACCACTACTGTAGTATTAAGTCCAAGCAACTATGTTTAGAGAATTAAGTAGCACTTCAGGGAAGTCCAATGAAAGCACTTTTACTAAGCTATGTGAAGGTACCTACTGCTGAATCCAGAAGACATGTAGAAACTAACAGAAAACTCAAAACTAGGGAAAGTATTCAATAGCTTTGTAAGCCTTAAGGTTAACTTCATTTTTTTATTTTTGTTTTTTGTTGTGGTGGTATTGGGGTGTGTGTAGTACTTACCTACACCTCCAGTCTCTTCCCTTTTTTCTTTTCTTTTTTTTTTTTTTTTTTTTTTGATACAGAGTCTTACTAAGTTGCCCAGGCTGGGCTCAAACTTGGAATTCTCCTGCCTCAGCTTCCTGAGTAGCTGGGATTGCAGGCCTGAGCCACCACACTCAGCTTGCTCAAGTACGTTTTCTTTTAAAAAGAAAAACAAAAAAAACTAAATGCAGTGGTCCAAACATACATACATCTGAAAGGTTAACCCTAAGACTATCAACCTGCCATGTACTGAAAACAAATGTAGCTTAATAACAGAAAAACTGAAAGAGATGTATAGTACACACCTATTAAAACAGCTACAATAAAACAGTGATAATGTTAAATGCTGAGAAGGATGCAGAGAAACTAGATTTCTCATAGATTTCTGGTAGCAATATAAAATGGTACAGTTGCTCTAGAAAGCAGTTTGATACTTTCTTATCAAATTAAACATGCATATATACACAGCAAATACACTGTTGGACATTTGTCCCAGAGAAATAAACGCAAAAATCTGTATACAAAAGTTCATAGGAGCTTCAAATGAAATACCAAAAGTGAAAACAACTCAAATGTCTTTCAATAGGTGAGCGGCTAAACAAATTCTAGTATAAGCTGCATGATGGAATTCTACTCAACAGTAAAAAGATCAAAATAAACATACATTCAACAACCTAGATGGACCTCAAGGACATTATGCTTAGTAAAGTCAATCTCAAAAGGTTATATGCTGTATAAGTCCATTTATGTATTATTCTCAAAATGACAAAACTATACAGATAAAAAACAAGTGGTTACCAGAGGACAGGGACAGGGTAGGTTGAAGGAAAGGGAGGTGCATGCCCAAATATAAAGACATAGCACGAGGAAGTTCCTTTACGGTGATGAAACAGTTCTGCATCTTGACTGTGATAGTGGTTACACTGCACAGAACTATACACATATGCACACACAAATGCATAAAATTGGTGAAAAACCAAGTCTGTAGTGTAGTAACAGTACTCCACTCCTATCAAATACCTGGTTTTGATATTCTGTATTATTTTTTATGTCACCACTGAGAGAAGCTGAGAGGATACATAAGATTCTATGTACTATTTTTTTGGAACTTCCTTAGAGTCTATAGTCATTCCAAAATAAAAAAAAAGTTTTCTTAAGAAATAATACAACTCGGGCTGAGGCTGTAGCTCAGTGGCAGAGCGCTCGCCTCTCACGTGTGAAGCACTGGGTTCGATCCTCAGCACCACATAAAAAAAAATAAGTAAACAAAATAAAGACACTGTGTCCATGTATAACTAAAAAATATTAAAAAAAAAAGAGATAATACAACTCAACATTTACTAAATATCAGCAGTATGTCAGGCACTGTGCAAATGTCCCATTCTAATTAAATGCTATTCACCAAAAATTACATATAATAGAATCTTGAGGAAACCCAATCTTTTAAAATTTTGATATTCCTGTCTTACCTATTTTAAAAATTAAGATACTTTTTTGCTGAGGTTATTCTATTAATTATTTTCTCTAATATGGCAACTATCATAACCATAATTTATTATTAACACACTTAAGCACATTATTGCTCATATATGCCAAAGTACACAGACTTTTCTTAAATACATAAGTTTATATACAATTACAAATATATAGACTGACATAACTAGAGCAATGATGTCATTTCCCAACACATTAGCTTCTCCACTACTGTTACGCTTTCCACTATGCTATATATGTAAAGGTTGGCAACTCAAAGAGAAAGGTACCAAACACACTCAGTAAGTTGAGACCACAAGTAAGTTAAGACAAAACAAACTAAAGGAAAACCCCACTAAATTGACATTTCTACACATGCAGTTTATGCTCTCTGAGACAGCATGATGTACCAAAAAGGTGGTAGGGTCTGGAATTTGCATCAGTCTCCATGAGCTTATTAACTGTGTAAGCTTGGGCAAGTCACTTCTCTGACCCTTAGTTTCTTCACCTATAAAATGGAAAACATGATTATAATACCTTTCTTGGAACTACTACAGGAATTAAAACAAGGCAAAGCACTTGGTCAAACTGTAAAATATCATGCAAATATCTTTTGTTCCTTATCTGTTTAAGGAGGGATGTTTCAAAAAATTCTAGAATTACCCTTATAAAGAACAGTATCCTGAAGTTACCTTACAGAAGGCAATTGGTGGCACCTCTCCACTTTCCAGGGTATGCCCTCTCTGACACAACAATCCCACTCTTGAAAATTTATCCTTCAATTACATCTGAGTGAAATGACTTATGTGCAAATTTATTCACTGAAGTGCTATTTGTAATAGCAAAATATTAGAAACTATCTAGATGTCTATCAACAAGAATTGTATAAATGATGGTGTATTCATATCATGGATTGCTCTGTACTTTGAATAAATCTGTTTTTCTTCAGCAAAAAAAAAAAAAAAAAAAAGAACAGTATCCTTGGTCTGGGGTTGTGGCTCAGTGTTACAGCGCTTACCTAGAATGTACAAGGCACTGGGTTCGATCCTTAGCACCACATAAAAATAAATAAATAAAATACAGATATTGTGTTCATCTACAACTAAAAATATAAATAAATTTTTAAAAAAAAGAAGAACAACAACAACAATATCCTCAAAGCTCCACAATACAGAGACCACATTTTCTTTTGGACTTGAAGTGATCAAAACTGTTTCCAGGGAAAGCTTATAAAAACAATACCATATTAAACATTGGTGATTTGTTTTAAAAGCTGGTATGCAATTAAAAGGATTCAACTGTTTCACCAGGCTCTTGTGGCATCCAATTAAGTAATAACATGAGAGAGGAGCTCTTAATTACGGAGGAAAACTTCCATAAGCCAGTGACAGGTGTGCAGGGCTCAAGCTGAGATCAAAATAGTTGACTACAGCATTAATTCCTCCTTTTCCTTTTTCCCAAAGACACTTAAGTTTGCACGCAATTAGTTGAAATGTAAACCAGACCAAATGACTGCCATATTTCAAGCTTTATTACCTTTTATCACGTTAACATCCACCAATTGAGTTTTAAAGGATTAACACCAAAACAGATGGCTTAAACCCACAATAAGTGAGCTTCAGTGATCAGAAATGATAATGGCAAGGCTGAACTTACACTCGTCACTGAGATGTTACCATCTTTCCCTGAATAGTACCTATTGTAAACTGAAGTTATACCATTTTCATATTCTGTGTAAATAACCTTAAGAATAAAACCATCTTCAAGGGGATGCATTTTTTTCTAATTTGCCTACCTTTCCTACAAAATGTAAAGCAACTATCTCTCTCTCTTTCTCCTTCTCTTTTTTTCCTTTAATTTTAAGACAGTTTCAATAAATTGTCCAGGCTGGCCTTGGACTTGTGATTCTCCTGCCTAAACCTACAAGAAGCTGGGATTACAGTAGTTAGCTACCTCATCAGGCTAAAAAGCTACTCTTTCGTCCCTTGATGTAAGCAATAAAAATTAAAGCCGAGCATCCAACATTTCTTTGTTTTGCAAATTACACACAATGGTTTTTGCAGCACCTTGCAAAAACAGGCCAAATAAAGCCCATCCTCAAAATCCAAATGGAAGAATAATTTTCCCAGAAGTTTGATTATCCATAGGTCAAAGTTTGACCTTTGGAAGACATAGACTCTTACAAGTATCAATGAAACTGTTCCTGTGAACTCTAAACATGACAAAGCAATGATGATGCCACAAAAGCACCCATTAGTTAAAATATCCCTTTTCAAGCAAGGCTACTCTTGACTTCCAAAGAAATAAGCTTCTGGAAAATCAGGTCTCCAAATCTGGTGTTCAGAAGAAACTCTTTGAGAAATATGTACATACTTACACAGGAAGAGTCATTATGGTAAGAAAAATTCAGGATTTGGATTCAAGTACCAGTCTGTCACATAACTCCAGACAAGAAATTATTGAGTAGGTGCTCTTTATCAGTATTGAACGCTGCTGATCAAAAGAGGACACACAATAAATTAGTACAATAAAGTGCTTACAGGTTCTCCGACAGACATCAACACAAGAGAAACATAAAATAGTCAACTCTACCTGGAAAAGAAAGGTACAGCTTTACAAAGGATGTGATACTGATACCATAATTTTTAAATAAAATAAGGCCATGTTTACCAAGTTAAGAGGGAAAGAGAACCATTTGAGCAGGGAAAAAAAACACCACCACAAGTTAGGATCTGGTAGCATAACAGTTTATGGTGAGTACTGGGGACTGCAAGTGGTTGGGGAGGCTTGAGTTCAGAAGAGTGAGTCACTGAAGGTGATCCTGGCAGCAGAAGGAAGAAGGAAGGCTGCTATCAAGAGAAGAGATGTTTAGAGTCTGAGCTAAGGCAACAGCTGTGGGGATGGAGAGAAAGGCCACAGATTAGAGAAATGTTAAGGTGATAATATTTACACTGCTCTGTAACTAAAAGAATACAGGAAGATAAGAAAATCCTAAATTTCCAGCTTGGGTGACAGAAAATGGTGGCATCATTCACTGCGATAAGAAACAAAAAGAGAAGGTTTGGGGGAAAAGATAATGAGTTCAGTTTTAAGCCAGTCTTGTGACTAAACCAGTCACTTAATATGTCAAATTCAGTTTCTCAGTTGGAAAAATTATTACAGTAACACCTACCTCAAAGGTTATGGTGAAGCCGGGCACAGTGGCACAAGCCTGTAATCCCAGCACTTAGGGAGGCTGAGACAGGAGAATCGCGAGTTCAAAGCCAGCCTCAGCAACAGCGAGGCACTAAGCAACACAGTGAGACCCTGTCTCTACATAAAATACAAAATAGGGCTGGGGATGTGGCTCAGTGGTTGAATACCCCTGAGTTCAATCTCCAGTACCAAAAAAAAAGTTATGGTGAGAATTAAATAAGATAATGAATGGGGGAAAGGCAGAGGGGGAAATCATTACCCTCTACCAATGACTCTAAAGAAGAGACTGCTAATAATATCCATTTTCCCTCCCTGAGTACAGACACTTCGCTATCCTCATCCCCTGCCAAGATTTAACTGGGCACAAGCAAACATGCTGGAAATATCCATTCTCCCAGGGTTACTTACAATTAGGTATGCCATGTTTCTAAATATAATGAATGAGATGCCAAAGGAATTGATGCATACAACTTCCAGCTCTTTTGGGGGAACAAAGAGATTGAACCCAGGGCCTTACACATGTTCAGCATACACTCTACCACTCTGTCACACACACACACACACACACCATTTTTATGGCAACTATGTGCCCATTTGCTCTCCCTTCTCACAGACTGGAAGGTAAGTGTGTCAATCAGCTATCTGAGAATGCAGACCAAGGCTTCATTCCGAGACAACAACGGAATAGAAGTAACTTGGGAGCCCGGCGCGGTGGCACAAGCCTGTAATCCCAGCACTTTGGGAGGCTGAGACAGGGGAATCGCGAGTTCAAAGCCAGCCTCAGCAATGGTGAGGCGCTAAGCAACTCAGTGAGACCCTGTCTCTACATAAAACACAAAACAGGGCTGGGGATGTGGCTCAGCAGTCGAGTGCCCCTGAGTTCAATCTCCAGTACCAAAAAAAAAAGTCTCCTTTATATAGTTTAAGTGAAATTTTACGTTTTTCTTTTAAACTTTTGCTAGTGAATTCTCACTAAGTCCCACTTAATCTAATGATAAAAGTCACACCACTTTGTCTAGCACTTTTCAATTTATTTTTATTTATTTATTTATTTTTGGTACTAGGGATTAAACTTAGGGGTACTCAACCACTGAGCCACATACCCAGCCCAATATTGTGTTTGATTTAGAGACAAGGTCTCACTAAGTTGCTTAGCGTCTCGCCATTGCTGAGGCTGGTTTTACGATTCTCCTGTCTCAGCCTCCCAAGCACTTTTCAATTTAAAGGGCATTTCCCATCTATTATCTCATTTGATCCTCACAACAGATGGAAGGGTCACCTATTATTATCCCTGTCCCAAGTCTCAAAGAAAGTCAGCTGTCCCAAGAAATTCAACTAGTAAGTAGCAAAGCTAGAACTACAACCAAGTTTGTAGGATCACAAACCCAATGTCTTTTCCACATAGACACTCACTCTTTTTTTTATTTTTTATTTTTTTAGATGTCAATAGACCTTTATTTTATTAATTTATTTATATGCAGTGCTGAGAATCGAACCTAGTGCCTCACACATGCTAGGCAAGTGCTCTACCACTGAGCCACAACTCTAGCCCCAGCACCTACTCTCTTGTCCAAGGAAGTAAACAATGAACCAGCTGTTTAAATGTCCCTTAAACAAAGTACCTGCTGGAGCAGCAAGCTCCTAGAGATAGAGAAAAATGAACTGTTGTTAGTTTAATAGCATCAACATGAAAATACAACACAATGGCACTAGCAGTTGCCCATCTTTTTAAATAAATCCTATGGCCAATGGTCAAAGAAACATTGTATTATCCTATAACACTCCACTAGTAGTAGTCAAGGGGGAAAAAAAAAACATTTATGGAGAGCTGGGGTTGTGGTAGAGCACTTGCCTAGCATGTGTGAGGCACTGGGTTTAATCCTCAGCACTGCATATAAATAAATAAATAAAAATAAAAGTTCTCAACAACTAAAAAAAATTAAAAATAAACATTTATGGAGCCCTTGTTATGCTACAGGCAAATATTTCCATGCACATCAACCCTAACATACTTGTAAAGTGAGTATCACATCCCTATTTTGCAGATGAGCAAAATAAGACTTATCCAATCAGGGTTAAGAGGCTTAATCCAAGATCACCTACTAAACATCAATGCCAAGATTTTGAAACCTAGTCCCCAAACTCAAAGTCTGGGTTAATTCCAATGAATATGTCATGTTTTAGAGACTTTCAAAGAATTTATAAAACAACATCTCTTTAGCAAAGCCTTTGATTTTATTAAGATAATCCACAGACCTTACTATTATAATACAAGATTAAATGTGAGAAAGAAAATAAATATATACATCTGATAATGGGTACTAATTCATTTATTGAGCCAATTGCTGTAAAATCTAGTAAGAGTTTAGTAGAAATTTGACTGTATTTTCAGAATATCTAATGCTATAATTAAAATCCTAGTGTGTGCTTTGACTCTGGCAGGCCTGTCACTAATTAGCTGGAATAACTTAATTATTTCTTTGAATTTAAGTTTTTGTATAGGTAAAATGGAAACAATACCTACTTCTCAGGGTTCTCATTAAGATTTAGAGATAATATATGTAAAACACCCAGGGCAATGTCTAGTGTGACAGCTATAGTCATCCTTTGCCCCCTGTGGATTTTTCCAGTCAAAACATGTAGATAAAAATTTAAAACACAAACAATAATACTGTAAATATAATGAACTATGTAATACCATAGAAAATAAATATTCAAATAACATTTAAAATATCATCAGTATTTTGGCTTTGGATAGACTTTTTCTTTTAAATCCCAGATAATCAACATAAACCTAAGTATTTGCCTTGAATCCCTAAGCAGAATTTCTTCCCCCCTTCAGAAGATCCTCTAGTTACCTAGTAACCACCTGCCAGTCCCATACTAAAGAAAATTGGCTTAGCACTGGGCTAATTACCCAACCAGCCTGAACAATCTAAAAGGAAATCTGGAATAAAGGGAATTGTCAGCCAGAATGTTATTGAAATTATCCACAACAGGAGACCTGAGAATCCAAATACCACTGGGCAGTTATTTCCATGAGAATAAAATCACAATTTATGAGCCCTACAAATTATACCATTATTAAAACAAACATCCCATTGAGACTACAGCTATCAGATAAATGGCTTTATTGTCCCCATTGTTTCATCTACTGCAGCAAAGAGGTGCAAACTGAATGAGCAGTTACCAGAGCAGTAATTTCTAGGAAATTACACAGCAGACCTCCATCTTAAAACTCCCTTTGTTTTGGAGTGTACATGCTCTAGAGGGGAAAGGAGAAATGGAAAATCAACTGTCCTCCACCTGCCCCCACACTCAAAAGATTCTGACAACTTTACAAGCAGAACTCACCAGTTTTCCCTGCTTTTTCCTTTTTGTTTTCTCTCCCAGTGGGTCATTCCTGGGCTCACCCAAGAGGAAGAATCTGAACTCAGAAAATGCACTTTATTGACTAGGAAACCTTTAGACACTCTTCCAACCCAAATAAACACAGAAGAGACAAGAAAATGGCCTCTGGTTTCCTTGGCTCCCAACAATACAATGGACCTCTTGCTAGAGTGATGAGAATTAATGAGAAAGTACAAAGAGCAGGGCATAGGCTCCTCCTGTTATTAAAAAAGAAAAAAATCCCTTTAAAATAACTGCTAACATTATAAACCTCGTATTGTATTTTCAGACTAAAATGGGAAACCGAGACACACTACCTAAGTGCTATCCTTGCTAAAAACTACATCATGCTAAGGGGTAAGCAAAAATAATCCTTTCAGTAATAGCTCAATGAATGCACAAATCTACCAATTTTGGAAAGGGAAGGAATGAAACTAGCATCATTTGTCATCTCCTATATGCCAACCACTGTACATGCAGCATTTTTAATTCTCACAACATCCCTCTGAGGTAGAAGATATCCCTCATCAATGGTGAGAATTTAAAGCTAAGAGACGTTCAATCACTTACCCAAAGTCACAGCCCTTCTAAAGTAAGGTTTGATTTAAAGGTTCTCTAACTTTAAAGTCTAATACTCTTAACCTCTTAGTTTTGACTTTTTTGTGCTATTAGAACATAACAAAAATACTTTAAAGGGGCTGGGGTTGTGGCTCAGTGGCAGAGCGCTTGCCTCACATGTGTGAGGTACTGGGTTCAATCCTCAGCACCACATAAAAATACATAAAAGATATTGTGTTCATCTACAACTAAAAAATATTTTTAAAAAAATACTTTAAAAAAAACTCAAAGATATCAAACCAAATTCTACCTAAACCTTTTATAAAGTTCTAACACTACAAAGAAGTCATGGATCAATGCAAGTGGACTCTGACCTTATTATAAAATTCATTTTTTTATCTTTATTTTTATTTATTTATTTATATATGTGCTGAGGATGGAACCCAGTGCCTCACACATGATAGGCAAGTGCTCCGCCACTGAGCTATAGCCCCAGCCCTAAAATTCACTTTTGGAAAAATCTTTAAACTCTCAAAAACTTATGAAGTGAGTGATAATGATGCCTCACATGTGAGAAAACTGAGGCTCAGAATGAATTTATGATTTGCTCAAGGCAGAATGGAAACTAAAACCTAGGACTCTGACTATAAGCTCATTGCTTATGCAACTGTGTCATAATACTAGACTTAAACATAGGCATAAAGAACTCAAAAAAATCTGCTTGAAGTTCTTTGCTTATTTATGAAGAACATCTGTTCATAATTAATATCATGTGGAACACTAGGAATGAGAGGAGCACCAGAAAGCCCCTTAGGGCCTCAAGCTGCCTCAATCTAAACTTTCCTATTTCAAAAACACTGGAAGCCCAGTGGAAGACAACATAAGCTCTAGGTGATAGAAAAATCATTTTGGAATTCTGAACTCCTAAATGTACTCTGGACCACCAAGTGAAATCATGGCCGGTAATACTGGCTTCCAGGGTTTGAGGGCACTATACTAGGTTCTTGTTTTTGTTTTTCTCTGCTGGGGATTAAAACCAGGCCCTCATGGATGCCAGGCAAACACAGTACCATTGAGCCACATGCCCAGCTCTCTAGGTTCTTTATTTTCATTGTTCCTAACGTTCTTCATGGTCCTTTAGGCAGGTGGTAGAATCTGTTTTACAGGTGAATCAACTAAGGCTGAGAGATGAAGTGACTGAATCCTGACTAAGACTTCAAAACCACTGCTTAACCTATGGTACTAAAAAGTACATCAGTGGCTGCTTAGATTGGGAATGGAAACCAGCAGGAAACGACTTCAAAGAGGCACCAGGAAACTTTGGGGAGGTAAAAGATGTTTACCATCTGAACTGCAGTGATGGTTTCATGGGTGTGTGTGTGTGTGTGTGTGTGTGTGTAAAATCTACGTCAGTTTTACCTAAGTAAAGCTGTTTAGAAGGAAACAGACACACAGGTTGTTTTTACTAATCACTGACCATCACTCAAAAATACCTATCCTTAAATTGTGTCTGGTCACACAGAAGCCAAGCCAAAGTTCTTCCTTTGACCAATTCAGTTTCAATTTTATATAAACTATTAGTAAAAAATCACTGAAAGTTTTAATTATGTAAGAAAAACAAATTATTTCCAAACATCCCATAACATATCAGACTACATTTTTATACAAAGGAAATGTTTATTATAGAATATAGTCTGGTAGAAAGGATAAACAGTAAAGGCTTTTTTTTTTTTTTTTGGTACTGGTTATTGAACACAGGGGTCTCGACCACTGAGCCACATCCCCAGTCCTATTTTGTATTTTACTTAGAGACAGGTTCTCACTGAGTTGCTTAGCGCCTCGCCATTGCTGAGGCTGGCTTTGAACTCATGATTCTCCTGTCTTGGCCTCCCAAAGGGCTGGGATTACAGGCGTGCGCTACCACGCCCCATAAGTAGAGGCTTTTGCATCACACAAACCTGAACAGAATCCTGTACTTGGTTCTTACTAGTGAATCTAGTCAGGGTTCTAAATTGGTGTCTAGTTCTTCATTTATAAGTCAAAGGTATAATAACAACATGACCTGTCTATGTAACAGGATACCACAAAGCTAGGCTTTGTGGCACACCCGTGTAATCTCAGTGCCTCGGGAGGCTGGGGCAAGAGATTTGCAAGTTCAAGGCCAGCCTGGGCAACTTAAAGAGACCCTGTTTCAAAATGAAAAATAAAAATACAAAGGGCTGGGGATATAATTCAGAGGTACAGCATTTGCCTAGCCATCTGAGAAACCCTGGGTTCAAAACTCACCACCACCAAAAAACAAAACAGAATACCACTTGGGAAGTCCAAGATAAAGGTAACAAGAGATACAGTGTCTGTGATTTCTGATTTGCAGATGGTCCTTTTTATTTTCATTGTATTCTCACATGGAGGGGAACACAGAAGAGCAAGCTCCCTGTTTTCTCTTCTTATAGGGACACTAATCCCACCATGAGAATTCTACCCTCATGATTTAATTACTTCCCAAAGGTTCCATATCTAGATACCACTGCATTGAGGACTATACTTTCAATGTGAATTTGGGGGGGACACACTTCATAGCTCTACCATCCACAGAAGTCATACCATGTGCCAAAAACTGAATTAAGCACTTTATCTCATTTATTCCTCCCAAAAAAATATATAAGGTAAATACCATTATATTTTCATCCAACAGATGGAGGAAATAAGTAATAAAAAGATTATAGCTCCATCTAATAGATGGAGCAAATAAGCTATAAAAAGATTAAGTAATTTTAAGGTCAAACATAAAATAAATAGAACAGCTGGGATTTAAATTTAACTTGCAAAATTATTCTGAGGAGTAAATGAAGGAGACAAAATACTATCAGTGTCAGTACAACATAAATAGAATGCCCATCCCCATTCTTTAAAGCAAGCTCCTCTGAATAAATTTAATATATTAAAAAGAAAAAAATGGGGTTGGGGTGTGGCTCAGTGGTAGAGCGCTTGCCTCGCATGTGTGAGGCACTGGGTTCGATCCTCAGCACCACATAAAATAAAATAAAGGTATTGTGTTCATCTATAACTAAATAAAATATTTTTTAAAAAAGAAAAAAATTTATAATATTCCATAAATAAGCTTTTAACTGATTAAGGCTAGTGGTATGTACTTTACCTAATTCATCCTTTATTTCCAAAACTATTATTTTTTTCTGTTTTACTGATGGGGAAAATAAAATTCTGAAATGTTAAACAACCTTTAGTGGTAGTACAAATATAAACTATCACCTGGATGAAAGTGTTAAGTCTTGAAACAGGAAATGAAGTTCTTTCTAGTTTATCTTCTTGTTCTCCAAGCCACTGAGAAACAACACTCAAAAAAATTTTTTTTTTTAATTTTTTTTTTTGGTGTTGGTCGACCTTTTTTAAAAATTATTATTCATTTATTTATATGTGGTGCTGAGAATCAAACCCAGTGCCTCACACATGCTAAGGCAAGTGCTCTACCACTGAGCCACAACCCTAGCCCAACACTCAAAAATTTTTAAGAGCCAGGCGTGGTGGCACAAACCTATAATCCCACTAACTCTGAGGCAAAAGGATTGCAAGTTCAAAGCCAGCCTCAGAAATTTAGCAAGGCCCTAAAGCAACTTAGTGAAATAATGCCTCAGTGGCTAAGTACCCCTGGGTTCAATCCCTGGTACAAAAAAAAATTGAGAAATCATTCATCTTAAGCAGTACCTTCCATAATAGCAAAGAATCAAAGTTCCGTGGATTCCGGATTTAAAAATCTGTCCTGGGGCTGGGATTGTGGCTCAGCGGTAGAGCGCCTGCCTCGCATGTGTGAGGCCCTGGGTTCGATCCTCAGCACCACATATAAAAGCAATAAAATAAAGACATTGTGTCCATCCATAACTAAAAAAATATTTAAAAAAAAAAATCTGTCCTAATTCATGAGGCTTACAATGTTAGCACTCCATAAATAACATCTACACACAAATATACTCATTTTTTTTCCTTGCTTATTTACAGTTTGGAGGGAAAAAAACAATTGATGTCTCTGTCAAAACAATTGTCAATAAATTTTTTTAAAATCAGAATATAAGCCGGGCGCGGTGGCTCAAGCCTGTAATCCCAGCACTTAGGGAGGCTGAGACAGGAGAATCGCGAGTTCAAAGCCAGCCTCAGCAATGGCGAGGCGCTAAGTAACTCAGTGAGACCCTGTCTCTACATAAAACACAAAATAGGGCTGGGGGTGTGGCTCAGTGGTCGAGTGCCCCTGAGTTCAATACCCAGTACCAAAAAAAAAAAAAAAAAAAAAAAATTAAAATCAGAATATACTAGCCGGGCGCGGTGGCTCAAGCCTGTAATCCCAGCACTTAGGGAGGCTGAGACAGGAGAATCACAAGTTCAAAGCCAGCCTCAGCAAGGGCGAGGCACTAAGCAACTCAGTGAGACCCTGTCTCTACATAAAACACAAAATAGGGCTAGGGATGTGGCTCAGTGGTTGAGTGCCCCTGAGTTCAATCTCCAGTACCAAAAAAAAAAAAAAAAAAAATCAGAATATACTATTTGCACGCATATTTACGAGGTTCTTTTCCTGTGTCAAATTCTCACAACTTTCAAAGTAGATAAATAGAAATAGACATAGTTATCTTTACTTTAAGGGTAAAAAACCTGACATTCAGAATGCTTAAACAACTTACCCTAGGTGGGCGAGGTGGCGCACACCTGTAATCCCAGCACTTTGGGAGGCTGAGACAGGAGAATCACAAGTTCAAAGCCAGCCTTGGGACCAACGAGGTACTAAGCAACTCAGTGAGACCCTGTCTCTACATAAAACACAAAATAGGGCTGGGGATGTGGCTCAGTGGTTGAGTGCCCCTGAGTTCAATACCTGGTGCCAAAAAAAAAACCTTACCCAAGCTGGACAGCTATTAAGTAGTTGAGCTAGGATTCAAATCCAGGTCTTCTGACTCTATGCCCAGAATCATCAGAAATAAATTGTCTTCTCCTCCAAAAGAATTCTTCCCTGAAGAAGGTTTTAACCCCTCTTTTCTGCTATTCATGTTATCCACAACACACTGACAGTAATTTATTTGTTTATACCTTATTTCACATGTACCTGGGAGCTTCTTAAAGACAGCAACCATATCTTACTCATCTGTATCAACCAGAACCAACTTAACACAGTTTGATACTCATGTAGAATAAATGCATGCATGATTATTTTTGCTTGCTACTAAGATTCTAATCAGCAAAATATTTTTAAGAATCATAATTTCAATCACCTGTCAGAAATTACTGAGGGCTTAGTAGGACAATCATTAAAACCCCAAATTTTTTAAAGTCTCCATCATCTCACCATTCAGATAAATCAAATCCTACATGTACATTAAAAAATCAAATGCACAAGCAAAGTACTGATAACATTTGGTTTTGCAGTATCTATTTTGTTATCCAAAAGTTAAAATTGACCAAAGGTTAGCAAAGAGGAAACTCAGAAGCAGAAAAAAAGAACATTAGACTGAATCAGAAAAGCAATCACAATGTCCCAGCTTCTTCATTTAGCAATGTAATCTTCATTCATTCCAAATGAGATTCCAAGATCTGTCATAAATCAAGTTCCTTCTGAATATTTAGATGTCTACTGTATACATAGCTCCACTGACCCAGCTATGGGTGAAAAAATAGAGGAAAGCTGCATCAGAGACAACTGAAGTAACAGGAGACAACACAATGCACAGGGACAATGGCCAAGACAGAAAAGCTACTCTACTAAAATTCAGTCTACAGCAATATGGGTAACTGGTTGGAAAATTACAGCTGCTTAACAAGCCAGCCTGAAACTATGGGTTAATTTGACAAGTCCTTACTGATACCTATTCTATGTAAAGTCCCAAAATGAGTTCTGAGAATACAAAGATGATCAGATATAATCCCTGCCCACTTCAAGCAGAGAAACCCAACAAAAATTTAGTAAACAGATAATTATAATCAGAGTCACCCAGAGATGGGGCACCCAATCCCAACAAAGGAAGTCAAGAAAAGCTTTCTGGAAAAGATTAGCTCTTAGGCTGAGTCTTAAAGGCTCAGTCAGAGTAGACCAAGTAAGAGTTAAAAGAGGGACTGGGAGCAGGGCCCAGTGGCACAAGTCTGTAATCCCAGCACTTTGGGAAGCTGAGACAGGAGAACCATGAGTTCAAAGCCAGCCTCAGCAACAGCAAGGTGCTAAGCAACTCAGTGAGACCCTGTCTCTACATAAAACACAAAAAATAGGGCTGGGGATGTGACTCAGTGGTTGAGTACCTCTGGGTTCAATCCCCGGTACGAAAAATGGGGTTGTAGCTCTGTGGTAGAGTGCTTACCTAACACATGTGAAACACTGGGTTCAATCTTCAGCACCACATAAAAATAAATAAATAAAAGTATTGTGTCTAACTAAAAAATATTTTTTTAAAAAAAGAGTAAAAAGAAGGGGTTATAGGGGCTGGGGTTGTGGCTCAGTGGTACAGCGCTTGCCTCGTATGTGTGAGGCACTGGGTTCGATCCTCAGCACCACATAAAATAAATAAAGATATTGTGTTCATCTATAACTAAATAAAATATTAAAAAAAAAAAAAAAAAAAAGAAGGGGTTATAGGTTGCAGCTCAGTGTTAGAGCACTTGCCTACCATGCAGAAGGCCCTGGGTTCAATCTCCAGCATCACAGCAAAAAAGGAAAAAAGAAAAAGCATAGCAAAGACATATCTAGGCTAAGAGAAGAACATGTGCAAAAACACTGAGACAAAAGGCATAACACATATGAAGAACTCTAAGCACAGTACAATGCACATTTCAGCAATACTGGAAATAAAATGTGCAAGCTAAGAGGAGAGAAAAACTGTGAATGACTCTGGAGAGGACATCAGGAAGAGAATCCTAAACTGCCTTAGATATTACACTAGGGAACTGAACCTCAACTCAAAGATTTTTAAGTATTTGAGGGGCTGGGGACATGGCTCAGTGGTAGAGCATTTGCCTGGCACATGAGGCCCTGGGTTCAATTTAGCACCAGGAAAAAAAAGAGAGAGAGAGAGAGACTTTAAGTATCCATGCTAACTCTCATCTAGGAAACAGTGTTGGTACAATGACATTTCATTGAAGGACAGGCTTCCAGATATCTTCATTGAGAATGGAGTTGGTTTTTCCCCTTCATAATTTCATAGCTTAATGATAAGGAACTGTTAGAGCTGAAAATCACAAAAATAAGGATAACATTACCATCAACATAAACACAGAAAAATATTTTTTTAAAAAAACTCGGAGATATTTTGGAGAAATATTGGATCCCCTCAGTAATGACTAAAATAGTCAGAAAGTTTATAAAAGGGTGTTTCTTATATTTAGTGCATCTTTAATTGAAGCAGAACTATCAACTTTAGTAACTTTCCAACACAATTCAATACTTCAATCAGAAACCAGACCACAAAGTTTAAAAAGTTGATGTGAAAATCAGGCACAGTGATACACACCTTATAGTCCCAGCTTCTAGAGACTGAGGCAGAAGGACAGCAAATTCAAGATCAACCTGGGCAACTTGGCAGAACTCTGTCTTTAAAACTTTTAAGAAGTGAAAAGACAGGGGATGTATGTAGTTCAGTGGTAAAGCGCCCTGGGTTCAATCCCCAATACTGGAAGGACAAAAAAAGGCTGAATTTTTCCCCATACCAACAAACAGTGCCCAGATCCCAGTGTGCATAACCACTGTGTACTCATAACACCAGTATACAGCATCTGAGAGTAGTTAGGTTATATTCTACTCTGTAAAATCTGGTTCATTCATTTAGCATTGATTCCATTATTCAACAAAAATGTACTAAGGAACTTCTGGGTTTCAAGTATCAAAGATATACAAATAATTAGTGAGAAGCTGGGGATGTAGCCTGGTGGTAAAGCACCCCTGGTACCAACCCCAGTACTGTAAAAAAGGGGATGGGGAAGGAGGAAGAGGAGGAAGAGTAGACAGGGTCTAATGCAATCAATGTTAATTCCCCATCCCCGAACTAAGGTTCTAGGCTGTACAGGGGTGATAACTAGAAGGTAAAATGATATTCAACACTATGACTTGTCTAGCCTACCTCTTTCTCCATTCTCTGCTCAGTCACAGTGAAAAATCAAAGTCATGCAGGCCAGTTGCAATGGCACACAAGTAATCCCAGTGACTCAGGAAGCTGAGAGAGAAGAATCACAAGTTTAAGGCTAGCCTCAGCAATTTAGCAAGACCTTGTTTCAAAATTTAAAAAAAAAAAAAAAAAAAAAGGAGAGGTGGAGATGTAGCTTAGTGGTAGAGGGCCTCTGGGTTCAATCCCTAGTACTGCAAAAAGAAGAAAGAAAAAGAAAAAAATTAAAATGAGCTGAAGGTACAGGTCAGTTGCAGAGCGCTTGCCTAATACATGCAAGACCCTGGGTTTGATTCCCAGTACCAGGGTGGAAAATAATGTAAAAATCAAAGCCATTACACAAACAAGATTAATTGGCTATTGCTTCATCTGCATTTTTTCTTTTTCTACTGCTAATGTTCTAGACTAAAAGTAAGGAATACCTAATACACCTAAAGAGTGACATATGCAGGGCTGGGATTGTAGCTCAGCGGTAGAGTGCTTGCCTTGCATGCGCGAGGTCCTGGGTTCGATCCTCAGCACCACATACAAAGCAATAAAATAAAGACATTGTGTCCATCTACAACTAAAAAAAAAAAAAAAAGAGTGACCTATGCATAGGCACAGCTCTCTAAAGGCCACTTCACACTTTTCTCTCACCAAAAGGCAGACAAGAATAAGCACCAAGCCCAATGATTTTCTAATACCCAAAGTTGTGAAACTGCTTGTGTTTTTGGTTCTAGCAAGTCAAGCAAAAAAAAATTGCATTCATACTGGCTTTCCAAACAGTATTTTAAATAAAGGTTTGACAATAACTACCTACTCCCCCAATAAGAAAGAAGTATGGGAACACAATCATATTAAATAAAAATGAAGCCTAGTGTGGTGCACACACATGTAATCCCAGCAACTGAGGAGGCTGAGGCAGGAGGATAGCAAGTTTGAGGCCAACCTCAACCACTTAGCAAGGCCCTAAGCAACTTAGACTCTGCTTCAAAATAAAAAATAAAAAGTGTTAGGGATGTGGCTCAGGGGTTAAGCACCCTCTGGGTCAATCCCCAGTGCCAAAAATAAAATAAAATAAATCAACTTGCATTGAATTGAGGCAATGAAACAAAACTTCAATAGTGCATTCTCTCTCTAGCCACACCAGAAGGAAGAAAAAAAGCTAGTTTGTTTTACTAAGGAATGTTTTTTATGAAGCTGTAAAAATTACTTATTTTATTAAATCTCAATCCTTACCTACACATCTTCTTAATAGTCTGGGTGAAAATGAGATGTACACATAAAGCATTTCTGCTACATATAAAAGTACAAGAATTATCTCAAGACAAAGCACTAAAGTACTTGTACAATTGAGGTGCAAGCTGAACTAGCTGCTTTTTTACATAAAACACCATTTTTACTTGAAAGAACAACTGGCAGACAAACCATAATTATTCAGATTTAGATGTTTGGCAGACATTTTTTCAAAAATGAACAATGTGAGACTGTCACTTCAAGGAAAACAACTGTCAGTATTTGTTGCCAATGACAAAATCTGAGCTTTCAAGTGAAAATTAGAAAAGACTTGTCTGAAGAGATTGGTGGCAATATTAACAAGTGTAACTTTTTTATATTATACAATAGAATATGTCAACATTTAGATGATCTGCATAACTCATTGCCATAGACTGAACTGTGCCCCCTCCAAATTCATATGTTGAAGCCCTATCCCCCAATGTGATGGTATCTGGATATGGGTCTTTGAGAGAAAAATAAGGTTTAGATTATTTATAATTAGATTTAGATGAGGTCATGGGGGGCACCGTGATGAGACTACCACTTATTAAGAAAAAATACCAGGGCTGGGATTGTGGCTCAGCGGTAGAGCGCTTGCCTCACATGCATGAGGCCCTGGGATCAATCCTCGGCACCACATACAAAGCAATAAAATAAAGACATTGTGTCCATCTATAACTAAAAAAATATTTAAAAAAAAAAGAAAAAGAAAAAAGAAAAAATACCAGAGAGCATGATTGTGCAAATAAGCAAGCTCGCTCACGTGTGCTGCACTCTCACTTTACCCTCTCTCCATCTCCCCTCACTGTAGCATTTTTCTTTATCTTTCTCCCAACTCTACCCCATGTGAGGACCAGCCAGAAGATGGCCATCTACAAGCCAGGAAGAGGTTGGGCACAGTGGTGCACACCTGTAATCCCAGAGACTCAGAGACTAAGGCAGGAGGATCAAAGGTTCAAAGCCAGCCTCAGCAACTTAGGGAGGCCCTACTTAATGAGACCTTATTTCAAAATAAAAGATGAAAAGGCTAGGGATATGGCTCAGTGGTTAAGCAACCCTGAATTCAACCCCCAATATAAAAAAATGTGTGTGTGTATAAGCAAGGAAGACAGCCCTCACCAGAAAAAGCCATATTAGCAACCTGATCTTGGACTTTGAGCTTCCAGAACTACGAAAAAATAAATATCTAATGTTTAAGTCACTGGTATTGATATTTTATTATGGCAGCCCATGGAAACTAAGACACTTGTGAACTAATATTTTCCAAATGACCTATGTGTATTACTAACAGAATCATGCATTGGTTTAAAGATCTACTCAAGGCCTGAGACTATGGCTCAGCGGTAGAGCACTCACCTAGCATGGGTGAGGCACTGGGTTCGATCCTCAGCTCCACATAAGAATAATAAATAAAAATAAATAAAGTATTAAAAAAAAAAGATCTCCTCAAAGTTGAAAACAGACCAATCAATTTTAAAACAACCATGTGTAGCCGTGCAAGCCTGTAATCCCATAATCCCAGCACTTTGGGAGGCTGAGACAGAATTGGGAGTTCAAAGCCAGCCTCTGCAACGGCAAGGCACTAAGCAACGCAGTGAGACTCTGTCTCTAAATAAAACACAAAAGAGGGCTGGGATTGTGGCTCAGTGGTAGAGCGCTTGCTTTGCATGCGTGAGGCACTGGGTTCAGTACTCAGCACCACATAAAAACAAATAAAGATATTGTGTCCATCTACAACTAAAAAAAATATTTAAAAAAAAACAAAAACACAAAAGAGGACTAGAGATGTGGTTTAGTGGTCACGTACCCCTGAGTTCAATCCCCGGTACCAAAAAAAAAAAAAACATATGTTATGACTGGGATATGAGGGTTCCCCAAAAGCTCCTGTGTTAATTCAGGAATATTCAGAGGTGAAATGATTGTTATTATGAAAGCTAGTTTGAATGGACTACTGGGTGGTAACTTTGACAGGTAGGGCATGGCAAGGAGGTGGGTCACTGAGAGTGTGCCTTGGGAAGGTTCAACTTCCCTGCAGCCCCTTCCCCTTGTCTCTCTGCTTCCTGGTCACCATGAGCTGAGTAGCACTCCTACACCAGGCCCTTCCACCATGATATTCTGCCTCATCTTGGACCCAGAGCAGGAAGTCAGCTGACCATGGACTAAACCTCTGAAACTATGAGCCAAAATAAACTTTTCCTTCTCTAAGTTGTTTTTGTCAGGTATTTTGGTCACAATGACAAAAAGCTGACTAATAGTAGAAAAGATTATTGATACAGTTTCAGATTCCATAAGAAATTCCATAAGAAAAATCCTTTAGTATTTCTTCTAAGAAGTTGAATTGCTGTAGTTGTCAAGTTTTGGTGTAGTATCAGAGAAAAATACAGAGCTGGGTGTGGTGGTGCACACCTATAATCCCAGCAATTCAGGAGGCTGAGGCAGAAGGATCAAAAGTTTGAGACCGGCCTCCGCAATTTAGCAAGGCCTTAAGCAACTTAGTGGGACCCTGTCTCAAAATTAAAAAGAGGGGAGGGATGCTAGGAATGTGGCTTAGTGGTTAAGCATCCCTGGGTTAAATTCCTGTGATGATGATGATGATGAGAAAGGAGGAGGAGGCAGAAGAGGAGGAGAAGATCCACAATTATATAAAAAAGTAAATTAAAACATTCCTTCCTTTTTCAAACACCTATATGGGACAGGATTTTTTTATATACTCCTAGCAAAATAATTCATTGCAACAGATCGAATACAAAACCAGTTATGAACCCAGAGAGTAAAGAGATTTGAAAAAAAAGGTAAAATGTTATTCTAATTTTTTTGGTTTGGGATAATATACTTGTTTTTATAAAAGATACACCAACAGCCAGGAGCAGTGGCACATGCCTGTATTCCCAGCAACTCGGGAGGCTGAGGCAGGAGGATCTTGAGTTCAAAGCCAGCCTCAGCAATTTAGCAAGGCCCTAAGCAACTTAATGAGACCCTGTCTCTAATAAAAATACAAAAAGGGACTGATGATGTAGCTCAGTGGTAAGTGCCCTGAGTTCAATTCCTGGTACCAAAAAAAAAAAAAAAAGCAAGTCAGTCATCCATTATAAAAGTTCATAAACAAAAATAATCTAGGTATTAAAAATCAAAAGATTGGTAACCTCAGGGGAATGGGGAATGTTCCCTTTCTTGATATGGGTGCTGGTCACACTTTTCGTGTATTTTTTCTACATGTATTATGTATACTTCGATACAATTTCATTTTAATTTATATTTTCTACATAAACATATACCCTTGCTATGGTTTGAATGTTGTGTCCCTTCAAAATTCATGTTTAAACTTAATCCCCCAATGTGGTAATATTAAGATGTAAGAACTGGGGCTGAGGTTGTGGCTCAGTGGCAGAGAACTTGCCTCGCACGTGGGAGGCACTGGGTTCAATCCTTAGCATCACATAAAAATAAGTAAACAAAATAAAGACACTGTGTCCATGTGTAACTAAAAAATATTAAAAAAAAAAAAAAGATGTAAGAACTGTGGGGATGTGATAAAGTCATGAGGGTTCCCCTATCATGAACAGAATTAATTCCCTTATAAAAGAAGCTTCCTGGAGGGCTGGGGTTGTGGCGCAGTGGTAGCGCGCTCGCCTAGCATGCGTGAGGCACTGGGTTCAATCCTCAGCACCACGTAAAAATAAAATAAAGATATTCTGTCTGCCTACAACTAAAAAATAAATATTATAAAAAAAAAAAAAAAGAAGCTTCCTGGAGAGTGTTGCCTAGCTCTCCATTCCTTCCACCATGTGAGGAAACAGCTTTTGTCCCCTCCAAAGGATGCAGCAACAAGGCACCACTTGGAAGCAGAGAACCCTTAAACACCTTACCTTAGACACCAAATCTGCCAGCACTTAGATCTTAAGACTTCCTAGCCTACAGAACTATGAGAAATACATTCCTATTATTTGTAAACTATCCAGTCTAAGGTGTTCTGTTATGCAGCAGGAATGGACCAAGACACCCATATACATGCCTACTTTAGCTCACCCATAGAAGTTCCGTTAGCACTGGTCCAAGATATAATTGGGGCAAGTCATAAGAAATCTTAAGTAGACAGGGATAATGAGTTCTATCTCGCACACATTGAATTTGAGACCACTGGAATGGATGTATTACAGGTAGTAGATAGTAGCCAGTGAGACCTGCAAGTATGGAGCTTAGGAGGGACCTCTGAGCTGGAGATAGAAATTTAAGTGATCAGCATGAGAGCAAGACTCTAAAAGTCCAGTGAGCCAGGAAGCCAACCCAAAGAAGAAAAAACTAAAGACCTCTCCTTAAATATCAGTTATTTTCATAGCTTCAAAAATCAGTTCCTGCTAAACAGCAAACAGGGAAGAGCAAAAACCATGAACTATGTTCAATAATACAGCTAACTCATTTGGTGGATGAAGTGAAGTAAAGAAATTCAGTAGGAAGAGGGCTTTCCAGATGGAAGGCACAACATTTGGCAAGAATAGAAGTATGAAGTACAGCCTGATTCAGGACTGGCTTATCTGATTTTAGAGTAGGGACACATTTTAAAAAGCCCTAAAAGAAAGATACAAAATAAGGCCTACCAGTACGCAGGGAGAGAACAATTAAAGACAACTGCATGTGAGCGTTAAATGAGCCATTCCTAACCTCATTCCCCAGCATATCTGCATATCCTTCAGGCCTACCCTCAAGCACTAATTCTTCTCCTCCCGGTTCCACAAGCAGATGAGGCCAAGCCAAACCCCATCCTCCCATGCCTTGTCCATGCCTCTACTATAGTATGTATCCTACTATGCTACAATTATGGATGATATCCCACCTCCCCACTAGACTGTAAGTTCCTTAAAAGCAGAGAATTTTAGCTTTGTATCCTTGACTGCCAGCACTCCCTACTGCTTGCCATCTAATAATCACTCAATAGATATTTGTTGAATAGATGTTTTAAACCTGTCTCACACAAGACTACTAGCTCCTTGGCCTTATAATGTGTTGCAGTTATAGATTTACGTTCTTTATTTTGCTTTACTTATGATAGTATCAAAGTAAATTTACATTCCAAATGTAAATTGTCTGAGGGAAGATGTAGCCAAGGACAATACTGAATAACAAAAGAGCAGCCTGGAAAAAAAGTTGGCTCGAAACAATTCACAAATAAAATAAAAATATCAACAATAACAGTAAGCACTAATATACTGAGCATCAACTACATAGTGCCAATCACTATTCCAGGTATTTTGTCCTCCTTGCCTCACTTAATCCATACATCAACCCACAAATGGAGTATATTTCCTCCTTATATATGCACAAACAATCTTTCTTACTTGTCTCCGTAATAAGTTACAGGTAGAATACTAAAAGGGAAATGGCTGTATTTATCTGGATAATGGCAAGAAAATAGTACATACTGCATTCTCCACTTCAATAAAGCCTCAACTGTTTCATTTTTAGCTAGCCAGCACAGTTAATGTGGTCCCATAAATTCACTAAGAGAAAGTCTGTGAGCACTTTCTCTGTTCCACTATATTCAACGATCTTTAACTTTCAGGAAAGAAACTGTAAACTGGCCTTCATGGATTCCTGCCTTCACTGGGAAAAGAACCTTTCAGAAAGGCAATAAACCAAGAATGACAAACTTTTTATTTATGTTTTAAGATGCCCTGATTTCAATCTGGTAAACTAGGAGAGGGAAAAAAATGCAACTAAGATTTATATAATCTTTTATAGTTTAAAAAGTATTTTCACCTTTATTATCTCATTTGAGCCCAAATTTAGATATGTAAACTGAAATCCAACATATTATTAATGAATTTAATTTCAAATTTCTTGAACAAAACATGCTTGGCATTTAGATTGCTAAACTTCTGATATGTATAACTGAGGGTTGGTGGTACTCTGTATGTACTTCAGATAACAAATTCTCCTACAATCAGGTGAGAATCAATATACCAGGGTGCCTTTCTGCAAAAAGAAGAGGTGTAAAAACCCTGACCAAAAGAGTCAAGTGGCTTGCATAAACATGACATGAAGCTTCAAGCTGGTATTAAAAAAAAAAAAAAAAAAAAGAATCTAAAATATGTAGAATTTCTCTACCAATGAGAAAAATGCTTCAAAATAGTGCTCTTTAAGAGCTCACAAAGCGAGTGTGGTGGCCTGTGCCTGTAATTCCAGCAACTTGCAGGCAAGTTCAAGACCAGTCTCAGCAACTTAGTGAGATCCTGAGCAACTTATAAATAAATAAATAAATATAATAAAAAAGGCTGGGAATGTGGTTCAATGGTTAAGCACCTGTGGGTTCAATCCCCAGCATCAAAAACAGTTAAGAGCTCACAAGGCTGTCACTACCCCTTATTCCTATTTCCAATTCTCACCCATATCCAAGTAATCTGATTATCCATGAAAGCAAATTGGCTGCTTCTTGCTATCTACTATACTACCCATATTCTTCAGTAAATGCATACATAGATAATAGAAAGTATTACTTGGCTTAGCATGTGCAAGGTCCAGGATTGAATCCCTAGCACAGGAAGAAATGAAGGAAGGATGGATGGAAAACCATAGACAGTAATTCTACTTCTTCGTATTCTTTCATAATTTCCAATTTTTATTATGTATATTTTAATGGTAGAAGACAAAGTTATTTTACAGTTAAAAAACAGAAATAAAGTGCCAGGTGTGGTAGCACAAACCTATAACCCGGGGCTGGGGTTATGGCGCAGCGGTAGCGTGCCTGCCTAGCACGCGTGAGGCACTGTGTTCGATCCTCAGCACCACATAAAAATAAAATAAAGATGTTCTGTCTACTTACAACTAAAAAATAAATATTTAAAAAAAAAAAAAACCTATAATCCCAGTTATTCAAGAAGCTGAAGATCACAAGTTTGAGGACAACTTGGGCAACTTAGAAAGACCTGGTCTCAAAACAAAATTTACTTTATTTTATTTTATTTTATTTTATTTTTTAGTGATACCAGGAATTAAACCCAGGGGTGCTTAGCACTGAGCCATATCCCCAGCCCTTTTTATTTTTTATTTTGACACAGGGTCTCATCAATTTGCTTAGGACCTCACTAAGTTGCTGAGACTGGCCTTGAACTTGCAATCCTACTGCCTCATCCTCCGGAGCCCAGTCACTGGTATTGGCATGAACCACTTGCCCAGCTCAAAATAAATTTTAAAAGGGCTAGGGATGTAGCTCAGGGGTAGAGCATTTGCCTAGCACATACATAGGCCCTGGGTTCAATCCCCAATACCACCAAACAAACAAAAAAGAAAAGAAAAGAAGCCGGGCGCAGTGGCGCACGCCTGTAATCCCAGCACTTAGGGAGGCTGAGACAAGAGAATCATGAGTTCAAAGCCAGGTTCAGCAATGGTGAGGCGCTAAGCAACTCAGTGAGACCCCATCTCTACATAAAACACAATAGGGCTGGGGATGTGGCTCAGTGGTCGAGTGCCCCTGAGTTCAATCTCCCGTACCAAAAAAAAAAAAAGAAAAAGAAAGAGAAACAAACAAAGTCACAAAAGAATACTTACACTATGATATTATTTATAAAAAGTTGCATACATAGGGCAAGGAATGTTCTATCTGCAGCTGCCACAAAAAAGAAAAAAAGTTGCAAGTAACAACTATATTGTTTACAAGGGGTTGGAGGTGGAGGGGGGATGCTGGGGAATAATATTGGCCAAATTATATTGTTATATTGTGTGCATGTACGAATATGTAAGAACAAATCCCATCACCATGTACAACTATAATGTACCAGTAAAAAATGTGGAGGGCTAGGATTGTAGCTCAGCAGTAGAGCTCTTGCTGTGTACATGTGGGGAACTGGGTTCAATCCTCAGCACCACGTAAAAATAAATAAATAAAATAAAGGTACTGTGTCCATCTACAACTACAGAAAAATTTTTCAATGTGAAAAAAATATATTGTTTAGATGTTTAGAAATATGCACATATTTGGTAAAAGTAAGGGAATGATTCACATCAAATTCAGGAAAGTGGTTACCCCTGAGGGAGAGGGAAGGAGGAAGATTCAATTGAGCAGCATTTCACCAGACGCTTCAAAAATACTACAAATCTCCTTTTTTGTTAGGCTGGGTAATAGTTGGTATACATCTTCAACTGTTACTATTGTTTAAATTTTGGATTCGTGTTATATATACTCTTATACATATGAATTATTTCACAGTTTAAAAGAAAGATATAGGCTAGAGATATAGCTCAGTTGGTAGAGTGCTTGCCTTGTATGCACAAGGCCCTGGGTTCAGTCCCCAGCACCACAAAAAAAAATTTTTCACCTAAAAGGAAAATGTAAAGAAGGATGAACTATAATCCAGATTCTTTCTCTTATTGTCTATGTAACTTTAAACAAATTATTTAATCTCTGACAGTCTTTCTTTTTATTTTATAGATGAGGAAATTAACAGCTTACATCTGTTTAGTACTTTTCTTGGCATTTAAAGAATTATTTAAAGTTCCTAGACTAAGCCCGGCGTGGTGGCGCACGTCTGTAATCCCTGCACTTTGGGAGGCTGAGACAGGAGAATCGCGAGTTCAAAGCCAGCCTCAGCAACGGCGAGGCACTAAGCAACTCAGTGAGACCCTGTCTCTATATAAAACACAAAATAGGGCTGGGGATGTGGCTCAGTGGTCGAGTGCCCCTGAGTTCAATCCCTGGTACCAAAAAAAAAAAAAGTTCCTAGACTACAAATATGCAAACAGGATAACAAACATGCAAACTGCAGATAAATTGTTATATCATAAGAATACAAAAGGGCTGGGATTGTAGCTCAGCGGTAGAGCGCTTGCCTCGCATGCGTGAGGCCTTGGGTTCGATCCTCAGCACCACATACAAACCAATAAAATAAAGATATTGTGTCCATCTACAACTAAAAATATATTTAAAAAATAATAATAATAATACAAAATAATGCCTCTTTAATAAATAATATGATACCATAATACTAAGAACTCATTGGTAGGGCAGAGAAGGCAATTCATCATTCTAGCCTTTGCCTAGCTTTTTTATAATAATGGTAACTTACACTGTTTTGGTGTACACTATGTAACACACTATGTGAAATACTTTCTCGGATTATTCTGGTCTAATCCTCAAGCAACCTTACAAGATTAGTTCTATTATACCCACTTTAAAGATGAGTTCAGGGCTGGGGTTGTGGCTCAGTGGCACAGCGCTCGCCTCGCATGCGTGAGGCACTGAGTTTGATCCTCAGCACCACATAAAAATAAAATAAAGATATTCTGTCCACCTACAACTAAAAAATAAATATTAAACAAAAAAAAAGATGAGTTCATTGTGCTCAGGGTTACACAGCTAATAGTGATGGACAGACTTCAAAACTCACACTTGGGGCTGGGATTGTAGCTCAGCGGTAGAGCGCTTGCCTCGCATGCGTGAGGCCCTGGGTTCGATCCTCAGCACCACATACAAAGCAATAAAATAAAGACATTGTGTCCATCTACAACTAAAAAAATATTAAAAAAAAAAAAACCCACAATCACTGCACTCATTTTGCCTCACTTTTTTCACATTAAATTCTCTCTCTCCCATGACACTTAAAAGCTCCTTGACAACTGCTTTTTGTTCATCTTCATATCCCCTGGCACTTAGCAGGCATTCGATAAATAAATGGTGAACAGATATTTCATATGTGTGCGGTGTTTTCAAGACATAATTTCAGGACATGAACTAATTTATTCTCTTTTTCTTAAAAAATATTTTTTAGTTGTTGATGGACACAATGTCTTTATTTTATTGCTTTGTATGTGGTGCTGAGGATCGAACCCAGGGCCTCACGCATGCGAGGCAAGCGCTCTACCGCTGAGCTACAATCCCAGCCCTAATTTATTCTCTTGATAGCTTTGTGAAGTACAAATGGTTTTTTGTTTGTTTTGTTTTACCATATTTAAGTGTATAATTTGGGGCACTGAGTACATTCACAATACTGAGCAATCATTACTGCTAAATATGAAAGGTTTCTAATGAAATAAAGACACTAAAATACTTTATACACATTAATACTATACAGGTGACTGCAGCTGTAGGGGGGAAGAATCCACCAACACATTTCTCCCAGGTGATTACTTTTCATTTTGAGCTTTCAAAAGCTAGGACTTTAATAGAAACATCCCACCTCCATACATTGCCTGCAGATGCACAAAAGCAAGGTCTGGACCCCAGAGTAAAGTTATGAGGAGAAATGTTTGCATTAGTAAGATTACACTCTCATAGAATTACAGGTAACTGCTCAAACCTGATTTTTACTGTAATACAGAAAGCTTCCTCAAACAAAACACTTTCAATTCCAAGGGTGAGTTGAACCTTCCATCATTCTGCCCATTTTTAAAACTACAAAAAAGAAGAAAAAAGAAAAAGATTCCAAGTGGGTATTTTTGTGTGCTCAACTGAAAGGCAAGAAAAGTGATTTGCTTTCAAGCTGAACTCAAGCTTTAACAAAAACAAAAAGAATTATTTTGATCCCATTGGTGCCAATTTTATCCTCTTTACATATCATTTTTCCTCAGTCTGAGCTCTAATCAACATCCACTTCATGTTTAACATATCATAGTTAATGCAATTAAGTCCTGAAAACAGTTTCCCTAAAGATGTTCCCTCCATTTACACTACTCTCTACTTTCCATCAGCATTCTGCCATGAGAATAAGCATATCTCTAAGCTTTAAATCAAATTTCTGATGAATAGATGGAGATGTTGTTTCTGTAGTTGATACAATGCATACATCAACATCATCCCCTAAAAAATAAAATAAAAATGATTCTTATATACTTCATTTATCCCCATCTGACAGAATTCTGATCACCTGAATTCCTTTAGAAGAAAATTCAATCTATAGAAATAGTCCAATTATTTTAAATCTTATCAAGCAATGTTAAAAGAGAATCAAATGAAAAACTCCATCAGTACCAAACCATCTCACCAATGAATATTTATGACATTTCCATATTTCCTGTCTTCTGTTTACATAAAGCAGTGATGCCAAGACTCATCTCAGAATTATAAGCCTGCAATACAATGATGGGCCTAATTGCCTTGCAAACTAGGACACCAATAAATAGAGTCTTCAAGCAATCAATTTTAAGAGGAGGGGAAAAAAAGGCCTAAGCGTTTTCTGCATATATGCACGTTGCCTGACTAGAAAATAAATTCAGCTTCATATTTTTTAGTCTCACGCATCAGTTCTCAAGCAAGGAATGCACCCTTAACAATCTCAAGCTCATCAAATCTATTTAAATTCCAAATTCCAGGACTAGTTTTAATGTACCAAGGGGAGGGGGAAAGAAGGCAGAGCCCTCATACAGAAAGATACCTATCCCAACCCAGTTGCATCTCCTCCCACCTTTAGTTTCAAAGTGGCCCCCCACTTTCAAGACACTCTCCTCTCCTTAACTGAAATCCCTCTCAACATTAGCTTTTTGGCTGACTTTACTTCCAAATGATACTAATACAAATAAAACAAAAAATCAAACTAACAGTTTAAAATGTCTTCTAAAAGAGAGTTGTTAATGTACCTTCTCTGTCCCCTGCAAAGTCCCCTTTAACAGCTGCCTCTCCCCCAAATGCAGCCACCAAAACTGTCCACTTAAGTGTTCCAACCCCTAAACCTCTGGTGTCTCTTGGAAGACATCCCAATCCTTCTTCTCCAGAACAATCCAACCAACTCCTTCCCAGCACTGCACACCTCTCCACCCTCTCTGTCCCACCATACCAACAACGCCAGGTCTCCCACATCTTTAATTTCCCCTCTGCCACCTCACCATTCACAGCCACCTCTCCAGCTCATCACAGACATTCCCTTTCCAAAACTCCCTCTGCCACCTTGGCCAAGGGACATTTTCTTCAAGATACCATCCCCCAACCTTGCTCACCACCTGCCACTATTCTTTCAGTGAATCCAGTCTAGCGGTCTTATGTGCCCTCTGCCTCCTCCCTATACAGGGAGCCACCATGCCCCCTCCAGTGAGTCCAAGATTACCCTAAATCCTACTCTACTGTGCCCCACGCCCAATTTCAATCCTTGTCCTCCCATTTTGGGCCTACCTTCCGATTTATCCCCCTCCTGCCAGCTCACCATCACATTCCATCCCCCTATTGAAAGTCTCACCCCTACCATCGCCTATTCCAACCTTCATCAACCATCCCAGGAAAACCCCAAATTCCACCCCCTCTGCTCTCTTAACCATGCTAATTCCATAAGTCTCCGCAAATTCCACCATCCCCAGGTGACAAACGCCCACTTCAAGCTCAGGTCTCAACCCATGCCAAGTCCCTCACCCCCAGCTCCTACCACCCTCCCACTTCCATCAGCCTGCCCCAATCCCACCCCAAATTCCACCTTCCTGATTTAAAACATTTCCCAGGGCCCTATT
>PVHX01007049.1:64483-94919 GCA_004024805.1 Geosciurus inauris
CTGACCCCACCCCCAGCCAGCGCTCGGACAAGTCTCCCCCGCGGGCCCGCCGTTCCATCGCGACCTCAGCCCCCTCCCCCCAACCCGCGCGGGGGCTCCGCAGCCCCCACTCTCATTCTCCCCAGCACCGCCAGCCCAGGCTCCAGACCAGCGGGCCGGCGGGCCGGGGGGGTGGGGGGTCTCCTCACCAGCTAGCCACTGCAAGCGAAAACGGTTGCGGCGGCGACAGGAGGCGATGCCCTTGTCTTCTCTGGAGGCTACAGCGGCGACGCTCTCGCTCCCTCGCCCGAGTCCAGTAGGGTGGCGGATGGCGCGCAGGGACCGGAGCCTCCTCCTCCTCAGCTACTCGGCTCTGAATCCTCTGCAGTAGCCGCCGAGGAGCCCGACGGGTTGGGGGAGGGGACGATCGGCTGCAAGCAAGAGTGGAGGCGGAGGGAGGGGGCGGGGGACCACTGAGAAGGGCGGGGGAGGAGGAGCCGGCGCGGCGTCGCGACACGTCCCACGGCCTCAGTGCGCCCGGACCACAACTCCCGGCATGCCCTGTTCCGGCCCGCACACGGCCTTTGCTTCCCGCCGCGCGTTAACGCTGAGGGGCCGTGCCCTCTCTTGCCACGGACAATGGAGTGAGCTGTTTGTGCACTGGTGGCTTTTGTAGCCTTGAAGACCACATGTTGGGAAAGTCATCGGTTCTCCACCCCCATCCCTAGGTGGCTAAGCTCGCAGCGTCTTTAACCTACACACGGACATGGGTTGCCTCCCGCTGGACTACATCTCCCAGCATGCCCCACCGCCTCGTATTCTCCTCCTTCCGTACCCTTCTCAGACCCGGTACTACAGTTCCCAGGGAGTGTGGTCCCTGCAAAAGCTAGGAGATGCCGTTCTCGACTCTTCCTCCATATTCAGAAAAAGAACTAAAAGAGAAAAAAAAGGGAAGGAATATACCAACCCACCGAGCATAGGCCTATATGGGCTAGATCACCTGTGATTCTCTACTCTCCATCTCTGTTGCTACTGTCTCACGCCAGAACTAATGAGGCAGCTTCCTCACTGGTATCTGCAAATTCGAGGACGATTCCGCAACTTGAATTCAAATGTAAAAGGACATTTATTTACATTTACATATTCGTTACTTTTAAGAATTTACCTTGAAAAAATAATGGAATAATTTAGAAAAGACAAGTATATAAGGTTATTACATTAGGTTGTTGATTTGGGGGGAAAACGCAAATATTTGTCAGTAGGCTCATTAAATGGTGATGTGTGTATACATACAATGCAGTACTTAGCAGCCATTTAAAATGATGATCTATTGACATGAAAAGCTATTCACAACTTATTCTCAAAAATAATTACAAAATACTATGTTTAGACAGGTCCAGCTTATGTGAAATTTAAGACAATATAAGCATAGATTTCAGGAAAGAGGTTCCCTCAAAATATTATCAGTGATTAACTGGCGGAAAGGGTGTCAGATTTCAAGTTATTGATTTTTCATATTGGCTAAATGGTTGAAAAAGAGCATATTTATTTTTTCTTTTTCTTTTTCTATTTGGGTGGTGGAGTTGCTTACTGGGAATTAAAACCAGGAATGTTTTACCACTGAGCTATACCCCCAGACACTTTTTTTTTTTTTTTGGTACTGGGGACTGAACCTAGGAAAACAACCACTGAGGCGCATGCCCAACCCATTTTTTAAAATTTATTTATTTATTTATTTATTTGGTACCGGAAATTGAACCCAGGGGCACTCGACCACTGAGCCACATCCCCAGCCCTATTTTGTGTTTTATTTAGAGACAGGGTCTCACTGAGTTGCTTAGCGCCTAGCAGTTGCTGTGGCTGGCTTTGAACTTACAAGTCTCCTGTCTCAGCCTCCCAAAGTGCTGGGATTACAGGCGTGCGCCACCGCACCCAGCTTCATTTTTATTTTTTATTTTGAAGCTGGGTCTCTAAGTTGCTGAGACTGGCTTTGAACTTGCAATCCTTCTGTCTGAGCCTCTCCATTGCTGGGATCACAAGCATGCTCCACCCCACCCAGCAGCACATATTTATGAAAAGCCGTGAGACTGCTGGGCTCAGAGGCTTACACCTGTAATCCTAGGCACTTCGGAGGCCCAGGCAGAAGATCACAAATTCAAAACCAGCCTCAGCAATTTAGCAAGATCTGTCTCAATATTTAAAAAAAAAAAAAAAATAGGGCTGGGGTTGTAGCTCAGGGGTAGAGCGCTTGCCTGGCATGTGTGAGGCACTGGGTTCGGTCCTCAGCACCACATACAAATGAATGAATGAATGAATAAATAAATAAATGTGTTGTGTCCATCTACAACTAAAAAAAAAAAAGATAAAAAATAAAAAAGGGCTGGGGATGTGCTCAGGGGTTAAGCACCCCGGAGTTCAATCCCCAGTATTAAAATAAAGAAAAGAAAAACTGTGAGACTATTTCCAAAAAAGTAAAATTTCCAAATCCAACAATCTCTCACCTGCCTAGAAAATTCCGTGGCTCCCCATTGCCTCAGCAGTGCGAAAGTACTATGTCTGTCTGGTTTTTCTGTGAGCTCAACAATTCCACTATTAAAAACAATGATAGTCACTTCCAATTCATAACATTAAGTTAGCAGAGATAATTTTCTCAATTTTCAATGTTTGTTCTCAAATGTTTCCCTTTTCTATTCCTTCCACACCCATTTCCTCCTTCTCTCTTACTCATTCTCCAAACTCAGGCCAAAATCCTACCTTCCCTCTAGCATTACATCTTGATTCTTTCTTTTGGGTGGAGGGGCAGGGTAATGGGGATTGAATTCAGGGGCACTTGACCACTGAGCCACATCCCCAGTCCTATTTTGTATTATTATTTAGAGACAAGTCTCACTGAGTTGCTTAACAACTCGCTTTTGCTGAGGCTGGCTTTGAACTCACGATCCTTCTGCCTCAACCTCCCAAGCCGCTGGGATTACAAGTGTGCCCCACCACACCAGGCTACATCTTAATTCTTATAGCAGTGCTTTCTGATCTGTGGGCCAGAGATTGTGAGGAGGGAAGTAAAGATGAAAGAACAGAGTGGCTACAAAGTTCTACCTACACAAAGTATTTTCTACAGAATGAATAAATTAATTTTGCAGCTTAAAAAAAATTTTTTTCTGGGCTGGGGCTATGGCTCAGTGGTAGAGTGCTCGCCTAGCATGCGTGAGGCACTGGATTTGATCCTCAGCACCACATAAAAACAAAATAAGGACACTCTGTCCACTTACAACTAAAAAATAAATATTTAAAAAAAATTTTTTTTCTTCTGACACCTGTGTCTAACTCTTCCAGAATGTAGACTATGAGGCTGGGAATGTAACTCAGTGCTAGAGTGCTTACCTTGCATGCACAAGGTTCTAGGTTTGATCCCTAGCACCAAACAGAGAGAGAGGGAGAGAGAGAGAGAGAGAATGAGAATAAATATGGAATATGTTATCAGATGATCTCTGATTTAACATAAATAATGTATTCAATTACAGTATTTTCAATTTCGTGTCATTATTCCTTGGTGTTCTGTAAAAAAAGAGAGAGAGAGACAGAGAGAGACAAAGAAGGAGGAAAAAAAAACAAAACAGGACATTTGAGCTCTACCACCCAGTCTAATAGAGCTTAAGAGAGTTGGGAGAAAGCCCTGGTTGCTTAGCCCAGAGGATAATAGTTCAGTCTTCTGCTGCAGCTTCTCTCTAGCTCCCCCAACAGCCCACTCTAGGTTACTCTGCTCTTCCTCAGGACCCAGGTTGCTCAAATATATCAGGTACCATCTTTTTCCAACTGCCTATCTCCTTTTTCATCCTAATCTCCCAGCTGCTCCCTTTTTTTGCCAACAGTTCTGTTAGGAGAACTGGTTTTTATTAATAAGCCAAATGCTGTGCTAATGTCTAATCATTCAACAGCCAAAAAAGTGTACTGGCTATGTGACAATCCCTCCCTCTGTCTTGTTGACCATGCCTTTTCTAAACCCTGTCTTCACTTGTTTTCCTCCTCCTTCCCCACTTTTCTAGTGACAAGAAGTGGAGGCTTGGTGGTAAAAATTAGAAGAGCTCTGATCTGTCTAGCCAGTTCAGCATTATCTGAGTTAGGGGAGTCAAGAGGTATAAGGAAACCTTCTGAACCTGATCGGGAAATCAGGTTCTAAATTAGACCTTGCCATGA
Source organism: Geosciurus inauris (assembly GCA_004024805.1). Lineage (NCBI taxonomy): Eukaryota > Metazoa > Chordata > Mammalia > Rodentia > Sciuridae > Geosciurus > Geosciurus inauris. The sequence continues at coordinate 68,657 of PVHX01007049.1, forward strand.
ACATGATGGGGACCCTTAATCCCTTCACTTCTGAACCTCAGTTTCTATACCTGTAAAATGGAAGAAATGATTCCTGCCCTGACATTTCATAAGGTTATTAGAAGAATTTTTGAAAATGGGTATGCCAGACGCTGTGGCATATGCTTCTAATCCCAGCTACTTTGGAGGCCGAGGCAAGTTTGAGGCCAGGCTCAGCAACTTAGTGAGTAAGATCTGTCTCAAAATATTTAATTCAAGGGCTGGGATTGTGGCTCAGTGGTAGAACGCTTGCCTCACATGCGTGGGGTACTTGGTTCGATCCTCAGCACCACATAAAAATAAATAAAGATATTGTGTCCATCTACAACTAAAAAAATAAAAATTTAAAAAAAATTTTAAAAAAAATTTAATTCAAATTGAAGCCCTGGGGATGTAGCTCAGTGGTAGAACATCCCTGGATTCAATCCCCAATACAGAGAAAAAAGAAAAGAAAAAAGAACCTCTGGGGCTGGAGTTGTGGCTCAGTGGTAGAGCACTTGCCTAGTATGTGTGAGGCACTGGGTTCAATCCTCAGCACTGCATAAAAATAAATAAACATATTGTGTCAATCTACAACTAAAAAATATATTTAAAAAGTGATCATGTTAGGAGAACTGATTTTTGTTAATAAGCCAAATGCTATGCTAATGTCTAAGATCTATTATCTATTTAAATCCCTCAAGACTGAGCAGTGAAGTAGCACTCACCTATAATCCCAGAGGCTCGAGAGGCTGAGAGAGGAGGATCACAAGTTCAAAGCTAGCCTCAGCAATTTAGCTAGGCTCTAAGCAACTTAACAAGACCCTGTCTCAAAATTTTAAAAATGGCTGGGGATGTGGCTTAATGGAAAAGCACCCCTGGGTTCAATCTCTAGCACCAAAAAATAAAATACAATAAATCTTTCAACCTAAACTTCCTTTACCTGCCCATTTTATAGGAAAGGAAATTGAGACTGAGAGAGAAAGGGATAGGCCGAGTTAGAATTAGAACCAGATCTTGGGGCTGGGATTGTGGCTCAGCGGTAGAGCGCTTGCCTCGCATGCGTGAGGCCCTGGGTTCGATCCTCAGCACCACATACAAAGCAATAAAATAAAGACATTGTGTCCATCTATAACTAAAAAGAAAATATTAAAAAAAAAAAAAGAATTAGAACCAGATCTTTAATTCTCAGTGGGGTATTTGGATTATGATTTGCAGGTTATCTCATTTAATTTATAAATGTTTGCAATTATCTTATTGGAAAATTAAATATAATTTAATTAAAATTAAATTAATTTTTAATATAAAAAAAGATAAATTACATGAGCCAGGCATGGTGGTGCACACCTGTAATTGCAGCAGCTTGGGAGGCTGAAACAGGAGGATCTCAAGTTCAAAGCCAGCCTCAGCAAAAGCAAGATGCTAAGCAACTCAGTGAGACCTTGTCTCTAAATAAAATACAAAATAGGGCTGGGAATGTAGCTCAGTGGCCAAGTACCCTGAGTACCTGGCCCCAAAAAAAGAGAGAAATTATATAAATATAAACAAAGCACTCTCAGAGCTTCTTGTTACTGCAAATGAGACAAGTGTGAAAATGTTTTGTAAATGGCTCAATACTGGGCAAATGGAAGTTACTGCCATTTATGCTGAAGGCTGTTAGACAAAGCTTGCCAGAAAGCTGGAAAACTACTAACACACCATTAATTCAATACATGAGTATCAAATGTTCATCCTAATATTCAATAGCCAATATTAAAGGAATAAAATTGCATTCTAGGGGCTCGGGTTGTGGCTCAGTGGTACAGCGCTTGCCTGGCATGTGTGGGGCACTGGGTTCAATTCTCAGCACTACATATAAATAAATAAAGATCCAACTAAAAAATGACAACTAAAAATATTTTTTTAAAAAATTGCATTCTACCTATGCTTGAGGACCTAATTCAGACATCAGGAAGCTTCTCCTGACCTTAGCTAGGTTGAGTCTGCCATGGGCTCTCACAGCCCTGCTAACACCTTGTATTCACTACATACTGTCCTCAAGGACAAGGCCCAAAGTGATCTGGTTCCTCTCAGTGGCCCGGAGTTCAGTCTAGCTCATGGCTTCTTGAAAAGTAAGAGTTCAATAAATCATGGTTGAATTAATAGATCAATCAATCAATTAGCATAACAAGTATGAAGACGGTATAGAGAATCAATTAGAATGCAAGGAAAAATACACATCAAATGAAGTTAAGGGCAAAAGTAAATCACAAATGAATCTGAATGAACCAATAATAGCAACTGAAGCTCCTATGCAGCAGCAGCAGCACAAGGAAAGAACCTTAATGTCCTAGGTTCAATTCCTGCCATTTCCTAGCTGGGTGTCCTCTGTCAAGTCACTTTCCTACCTACACCTGTTTTCTCTTTTGTAAAACCTTGCAGAACTTCCAGTGCAAATGAAAGAGTTCACTAAAGTAACATGTTTTCAAGGTATGCAGAGCTGACACAGTGAAGACTGTTACTGACAAAAGCCATTAGGGGGGCTGGGATCGTGGCTCAGTGGTAGAGTGCTTGCCTCACAAGTGTGAGGCACTGGGTTCGATCTTCAGTACCACATAAAAATAAATAAAGATATTGTGTCCATCTACAACTAAAAAATATATATATTTAAAAAAAAAAAAGCCATTGGGTGAGGGGTGCTGGGATTGTAGTTCAGTGGTAGAGCGCTTGCCTCGCATGCATGAGGCCCTGGGTTCGATCCTCAGCACCACATACAAAGCAGTAAAATAAAGACATTGTGTCCATCTACAACTAAAAAATATTTAAAAAAAAGAAAAAGCCATTGGGGGAAGTGGCCGGAGTTTAAGTTTAGCAGTATAAAGCTGCTCAAGGGATGGGGATATAGCTCAGTGGTAGACTGCTTGCCCAGCACATGTGAAACCCTGGGATTGATCCCTCAGCACCACAAAAAAACTGCTCAAGTTCATAAACTTAAAAATATATATTTTATATGTAGCCAGGCACGGTGGTGCACACTTGTAATCCCAGTGGCTTGGGAGGCTGAGGCAGGAGGATGGCGAGTTCAAAGCCAGACTCAGCAAAAGTGAGGCACCAAGTAACTCAGTGAGACCCTGTCTCTAAATAAAATACAAAACAGGGTTAGGGATGTGGCTCAGTGGTCAAGTGCCCCTGAGTTCGATCCCCAGTACCAAAAATACACGTACACACACACATATGTATATATGTATGTATATGTAAATATACGTGTATATATCTACACACACAAACAATTGCACTGTTGAATTGTGTTCTCCCAAAAGATGCATGTGCCACGGGGGGTGGCACATGCCTATAATCCCAGCAATTCAGGAGACCAAGATAGGAGGATTACAAATTCAAGGCCAGCTTAATAAGACCCTATTTCAAAATTTAAAAAAACTAAAAGGGCTGGGGCTATAGCTCAGTGGTAGAGCATCCCTGGGTTCAATTCCCAGTACCACCAAGACAAAAGGTGGAGGGAGCAATATATAAGAAAAAGAACAAGAGCCAGGCGCGGTGGCTCAGGCCTGTAATCCCAGCACTTAGGGAGGCTGAGACAGGAGAATTGTGAGTTCAAAGCCAGCCTCAACAACAGCGAGGTGCTAAGCAACTCAGTGAGACCCTGTCTCTACATAAAATACAAAATAGGGCTGGGGATGTGGCTCAGTGGTCGAGTGCCCCTGAGTTCAATCTCCAGTACCAAAAAAAAGAAAAAGAAAAAGAAAAAGAACAAGGGGTTGGGGTTATGCTCGTCTAGCACGCATGAGTCACTGGGTTCAATCCTCAGCACCACATAAGAATAAAATAAAGATATTCTGTCCACCTACAACTAAAAAATAAATATTTTAAAAAAAAAGAAAAAGAAGATCTCATTGGCAGTCTGATAACTGCCATCATTTCAAAGTAGTAAGGAGCACAAAAAATATATTTTTTTAAATTTTTAAAAAAATTTTTTTAGTTGTCAATGGATCTTTATTTTATTTATTTATATGTGGTGCTGAGAATCGAACCCAGTGCCTCACGCATGCTAGGCAAGCGCTCGAACACCAAGCCACAAACCCAGCCCAGGTAGCTATAATTTTTAATGATGTGTGGGATGGAAGAGGTAATGGGGTACAGTTGGCAGAGACTAAAGTTCCAGTCAGAATTGAACTCCAGTCCTTTTCCCCATTCTTTCCTCACATGAACCCCAGTTCATGATCTTGGGCAAATTTTTTTTTAATCTTTTCACAAAATGCAGATATTCCCACATAACCTCACAGGGTTGTCATGAGAGTCAATGTAAATTTCTCTTCAACCCTAAAATTTTGTAGACAAGGATTTTGTGTTTTGTTTACATTTGTATTGTTTGGGACTTTTGTGAGTGAAGTAAACTTTAAGAAGGTCGGCAGCAGGCACTCAGGGATAGCAGGGATGGGTGGGACAGATTGGACATCATCAGGAGGGTGAGTTATTTTGGGATGGGACAATCTCTGCACATCTCAGAGAACATACTCTAGGTAAATTCACCAATACAGAGAAAGCAGGGCTGAGGCAGGAAGACTCTCAGGAGGGAAAAGTCAAGAGAACAGGACACCCACAAAGGCTGAGGCTCTGTCCAAATACTATGACCTACTATGTACGTTGTTTCTGTTGTTAATGAAATTCAATAGAAGAGTTCTGAGAATACAAAAATGTGGGGCTGGAGATACAGCTCAGTTGGTAGCATGCTTCCCTCGCCTGCACAAGGCCCAGGGTTTGATCCCCAGCACCATCAAAACAAAACAAAACAAAAATACTCACTCACCAATCAACTCTATCAGTTCCTAATATTTTTCGTGAGTTCCTCATTTTAAACAAATAAACCATTGCAGCTGGTGCAGAAAGTCCTCGTTCCTCTGTACCCAAGATTATCGTAAATAGGTAATTAACTTGAGAATTGATTATATCCAGATTCTATAGTTCTAACTACTTCCTAGATGTGTGGTATGCTTTCATCAGACGGACATGATGTGACATTGTCTCTTTTTTTTTTTTTGTGGGGTGGGGGGTGTACCAGGAATTGAACTCAGGGGCATTTAGCCACTGAGCCACATCCCCAGCCCTATTTTGTATTTTTTTATTTAGAGACAGGGTCTCACTGAGTTGCTTAGGGCTTTGCTTTTGCTGAAGCTAGCTTTGAACTCCTGATCCTCCTCCCTCAGCCTCCCAAGCCACTGGGATTACAGGCATGTGCAACTGTGCCCAGCACGACATGATCTCTTTTTTTTGGTACTGGGGATTGAACTCAGGGGCACTTGACCACTGAGCTATATCCTCAGCCTTATTTTGTGTTTTATGTAGAGACAGAGTTTCAGTGAGTTGCTTAGCACCTTGCCATTGCTGAGGCTGGCTTTGAACTCGTGATTCTCCTGTCTCAGCCTCCCAAAGTGCTGGGATTACAGGCGTGCTCCACTGCACCCAGCTTCATTTTTTCTTTATTTACTGTTTGGAAGTTTTCTTCTTCTCATCAACTATTTAATTACCTTGAAGTATATCATTTGTTCATAATAGACTAGAAGAAATACCTGATTTTTTATTACCAATTTTGCACCAGTCATGGTGGTGCACACCTATAATCCTAGTGACTCGGGAGATTGAGGATTGCAAGTTCAAGGCCAGCCTCAGCAACCTAGTGACACACTGTCTAAAAAAATAAAACGGGCTGGGAGTTTAGCTCAGCAGTAAAGCACTCTTGAGTTCAAAATACTGCAAAAAAAGAAAAAGTATTGTAACCCAAAAACTAAAGGAAACAAAAATTTAACTATAGGAGAAGGAGGAGGGAGGGATAGAGACTAGAATCCTTTGAAGAATATACCTTGTTTTGTAGATTTGGCTTTGGAACGATTGTTTTACATAGTTATAAGATAAATTTTAAAAAAGAAAAATCCCCCAAAATCAAATACAAAATGAACAGAACCGGGGTTGGAGATGCAGCTCAGTGGTAAAGCACTTGGTAGCATGCGTAGACCCTGAGTTCAATCCCTAGCACTGCAAAAACAAACAATAACAGAACTATGTATCAAGCCAGAGAGGAATTATTTTAAATGACATTAAAGCCCATTAATTTTACTGTACATGTCATGGGAGGTTTGGTTTTTTTTTTTTTAATAATCTTTTAGCTGTAGATGGACACAATATCTCTATTTTATTTATTTATTTTTATGTGGTGCTGAGGATCGAACCCGGTGCGTCACGCATGCGAGGCAAGCGCTCTACCACTGAGCCACAACCCCAGCCCCCCCCATGTCATGGGAAATAGATTCAAAGGACAAAAAGTACTACAGAAATTCTATTTTAAGCAATCATTTTGTTAGCAATAACACTGGTATTAATAATTTGAAATTATATATATTCCGTATACAAATACATATATAGTAGGATGGAGCAAGTGAGTACATTTTGTTGATATTCTTAGGAACTGAGATTTTCAAGTATGAATATGTGGAATGTATGTATAAGACCTAAGAAGTAAAAATTCTATGATGCTAGAATTAATTGAATTGAAAGTATCATTATGAATTCATGATGCATTTTTATTTTTTAGAAACAATGACCAACTGGGGCTGGAGTTGTGGCTCAGTGGTAGAGCAATTGCCTAGCATGTGTGAAGCACTGGGTTCCATCCTCAGCACCACATAAAAATAAAATAAAATAAAGGTATTGTGTCCATTGCAACTAAAAAAATTTTTAAAAAAAGAAAGAAAGAAAGAAACAACGACCAACCAATATCAATAAAGTACTTAGACCTAGACTATATTCTACATACCATTCCCCACTGAAATGAACTAGGGCTTCTTGGAGAACTAATTAATTCTGTACCCAGGGAAATAAATGAAAGATTAGGTTGGAAGTCCTTGTCTAACCAGGAATCAAGGAATCTATCAAAGACCATTGGTATTGTATCAGATACCAATTGAAGAACTTCCTATTGGCAGTAGGTAAAGCCAAGAATAATAGCTGCAGGTGGAAACATATTACATATGTTTAAATCCATGAATTCACAATGATTCTACAAAAATGAAGTCCATTGGTCACCTTTGGAGAATGCTAGGAACCAACTGATTATTCTGAAAATTGGCAAATAAACGAAAGAATCAAAGATTTATCTAATCTTTTGTTTGTTTTTGCAGTACTGGAGATTGGCCTTGTGCATGTTAGGCATGCAGATCTACCACTAAGTTACATCCTTAACCCTTTATTTTGTTTGATTTGATTTTGAGGCAGGGTCTCATTAAGTTGCAGCGATTGGCCTCAAACTTTTGAGTCTCCTGCTCAGCCTCCCAAGTAGCTGGCATGCACCACTGAGCCCAGCTATTTTAGTCTTTTCTGAGCAAACTGCATACTGCAGGGTAATTGATGGGAAGAAAAATTCCAGCTAATAAGTGTACCACCATCACAATCAAAAAGCAAAAGCAAAACTGGCTGGGAAGGTGACACACACACCCTTAATCTCAGCTATTCAGCAGACTGAGGCAGGAGGATCGCAAATTTGACGGCAGCATGCTAAACTTAGATCCTGTTTCAAAATAAGAATTTTTTTAAAAAAGACTGGGATGTAGCTCAGTGGTAGAACTGTTTGCCTAGCATGCTAAAGGTCTTGAATTCAATCCCCAGAACTGAAAAAAAAAAAAAAAGGATTGCAGAAATGTTTCTCCTCTACAAAAGAACTCCTTCATACCACCTCTCCTTTGTATCATGGCAACCACTAATATGTCCATCTCTGTACTTTTGTCATTTAGAGAAATGTAATCTTTTCAGGTTGATGTTTTTTTTCCTTTTTCCACTAAGCATAATGCCCTTGAGATCCATACAAGTTGTTACATGTGTCAATAGTTCATTCCTTTTGATGCTGAATAGTAAACAGTATTCTATCATATGCATGTACCAGAGTCTGTTTAATCATTCACTCCTTGAAGCATATTTGATTTGTTTCCAGGTTTTTTTGCTATGATGAATAAATAAAGCTGCAGGAACATTCATGTATGGTTTGTTTGTTTGTTTGTTGTTTTGTGAGAACATAAGTTTTTCTTTCTCTGGGATACATGCCCAAGAATGTGATTGCTGTGTTCTATGGTTTGATATGTCCTCCATAATTCATGTGTTAAAAAATCATTCCCCAATGTGGCAGAGTAAGACACTGGGTCATATGATAAATGTATGTTTTGTTTTATAAGAAATGCTTTTAAGCTGTTTTCCACAATGTATCATTTTACATTTCCACCAACAAAGTATAATGGATTCAATTTCTCTACATTCTCACCAGTGTTTGGTGTTACCACTTTTCTTAAATTTATCTGTTCTATTAGCTAAATAGAGAAATCTCAATGTGGCTTAAAAGAGTGTCTCTCTCTTTCTCTCCCTCTCCTCCTCTCCCTCTCCTTTTCTCTTAGCTTTTAGAAAATATATATTGTAAACAATCACCCTTTGTCAGTCAAACCTGATTTCAAAGAGGATAAAGCATCTGTGTTCCTAAATAAAATCCATCCAACTCTTATGTTTTCATCTACACATTTGCTGTTCTTACAGATGCTATAATTGAATCATTTTACCCATAACTATCCCTGCATTAACAGGAGCTTTTGAGGGACACCTCATATCCAAACCATAACACTCCTAAACTCAAAATATTCTTGAAATATTTTCATCCTAACCTGGATGAATTAGAGGATATGAAATTTGTCTGATTCTCATCCAAGACACACTTAGAGGCTATTTTTCAGAAAGAACAAGAAAATATTGTATTGGCAGGGGCCTGGGTAGGGAGGTTGATGCCTTCAAGGAGAGTGAGAGCGAAGACTCAGAACTAGGAAGGTCTGGGGTTTGGACATGTGTGGTGCAATCTGGTTGTGAAGAAGAGACAACATGGGGCTGGGATTGTGGCTCAGTGGTAGAGCGCTTGCCTCACATGCGTGAGGCACTGGGTTCGATCCTCAGTACCACATACAAAATACATAAGTAAATAAAATAAAAGTTTAAAAAAATCTTATTTAAAAAAAAAGAAGAGGGGCTGGGATGTGGCTCAGTGGCAGGACGCTTGCCTAGCATGCGTGAGGCACTGGGTTCGATTCTCAGCACCACATATAAATAAATGAATAAAATAAAGGTCCATTTACAACTGAAAAATAAAAAAAAAAGAAGAGACAACTTATGATAAACAGGAATGCATTGGTATCTATTAAGGATGGAAGGGGCCTCCTCAAATTTTTTTCTACCTAAGACCCCAGATCTTTTGCACAACCCTCAGGTAGAAGGAACCCAAATAATGTCTAGGATGGTAGCTATGAGTTGGACTTGATTTGATTTAAAATGAATAGAGTGGGCTTGGAATGTAGCTCAGCTCTTGCCAAGCATGTACAAAATCTTGGGTTTGAACGACATTACTTCACACACACACACAAAGTGAATAAAGTAATATGCCATTTTTTGCTATCCTGTTTGTGGTATAAGAGTCATTCCCATGGAGCTGGGCACTATGGCACACACCTGTAATCTCAGCAACTGGGGAGCAAGAGGATCACAAGTTCAAACCCAGCCTCAGCAACTTAGTGAGGCCCTAAGCAACTCAGCAAGACCCTGTCTCTAAATAAAATACAAAAAAGGGCTGGGGATGTGGCTCAGTGGTTAAGCACCTCCAGGTTCAATTCCTGGTACCAAAAAAAGATTCATACCTACTACATAATTAACAGAAAAAAATAAAACTGACAACAGCTCAATTGCACATAGTAAAATACTTACTGACTAAAAACTGATGGAAAAATCAAATAGTGACAAAGTGTAGATCTACAAAATATGTCCCAGGAAAAGTGGACTTGATAGAAGATACAAATGATCACAAAAAATAACTAACTTACAAAGATAGAACTATAATTATTAAATTGTTATGTGGATTTTTAAGACTGATGACTCAAATCATCATTATAACACTTATATGGAAAATTATTTTCAGATGAAGTTAATTGCAGCTCAATTTAAGTAGAAATGATTAGTTGGAAATAGATTCATAGGCCGTGTAGAAAATTTAAAGATATTAAACTGACCTAATGGCATTTCTTCTGATAAATATTCTCAGTAAAAAATAATCAAAAATTTTGCCAGGCGTGGTGGCGCACACCTGTAATCCTAGCTCTTTGGGAGGCTGAGACAGGAGAATCGTGAGTTCAAAGCCAGCCTCAGCAACAGCAAGGCGCTAAGCAACTCAGTGAGACCCTGTCTCTACATAAAACACAAAATAGGGGTGGGGATATGGCTCAGTGGTCAAGTACCCCTGAGTTAATTCTTAGTGCCAAAAAAAAAAAAATCAAAAATTTCATCTAAAAGTGTGTTCATGAACACAGAACAAAAACATCCTCAGGAAGAAAAGAGTGGACCAAATATCCCAACTCTCTACTGCAGCTCAGGAGAAAACAGAAATGGAGACAGCAGACAAATGTTTGCTTATCTATATTTTGTCGAGATTTACAAAATTTTGCCAGGTGTGGTGGCACTTGCCTGTTATCCCAGCTACTCAGGAAGCTAAGGCAGGAGGACAATAAGTTCAAGGCCAGACTGGGCAACTTATCAAGACCCTGTCTCAGGTCTGGGTTGTAGCTCAGTGGTAGAGCACTTTTGCCTAGCATGCATGGGGCACTGGGTTCGATTCTCAGCACCACATATAAATGAATAAATAAAAAATAATAATAATAAAGGTCCATCAACAACTTTTAAAAATTAGAAAAAAAAAAGACCCTGTCTCAAAATAAAAAATAGCAGCTGGGCCCAGTGTCACACACCTATAATCCCAGCAGCTCTAGAGGCTGAGGCAGGAGGACTGTGAGTTCAAAGCCAGCCTCAGCAAAAGTGAGGCCCTAAGCAACTCAGTGAGACCCTGTCTCTAAATAAAATACAAAATAAGGAGCCAGGCGTGGTGACACATGCCTGTAATCCCAGTACTTTGGGAGTGAGACAGGAGAATTGCAAGTTCAAAGCCAGCCTCAGTAACGGTGAGGCACTAAGCAACTCAGTGAGAACCTGTCTCTACATAAAACACAAAAATAGGGCTAGGGATGTGGCTCAGTGGTTGAGTATCCCTGAGTTCAATCCCTGGTACCAAAAAAATACAAAATACCAAATAAGGGATGGGGATGTGGCTCAGCGGTATATTGTCCCTGAGTTCAATCCCTGGTACCCCTCCCCAAAAAATAAAATAAAAAATAGTAAGGGCTGTGGATGTAGCTCAGTAGTAGAGCACCTCTGGATTCAATCCTCAGTACTGGAAAAAATTATAAAATTTACTATGCGCAGTTTGCAATACTCTAAATTTCAATTAGATTACAGTTTAGCAGATATTAGCATTTGCTGTGAATTCCCCATCACATTAATGTTGGACTTGGCTGTACGATTTGCTTTGCACAAAAAAAGTTTATAGACATGACGTGAGCAGTGGCCCCAAGTACATTTGTGCTGTTTGACTTGGCTCCCACACCTCAGTGAGCTTCCAGGAGAAGAATACGCCCCAGGATCCGCCCCGCAACCTGAGGCAGAGTTGCCCCACCAAGCCCCGTCTATTTCATTGCTCAGCAGTTCACCTGCAGACCAAGAAAGCAGCTAAGTGCTCAGTGAGCTTTGAGGTGAGACGTTGTAGAGGCAACGATGAACTAAAACAAGAAGGAACAGAAAATACAAGGAAGGGGATATGATCAGGGAGGGCACACAGGGCTTCAGAGTATTGGTAATACTCTGTTTTCAAGTTCACAAGTGTTTATTACATCATCATCATTCTTTTTTCTTCATGCTGGGGAATGAACCCAGGACTTCCTACATACTAGTCACCTCCAGCACCTTTAATTTTTTTTTTTTAAAATCAGGATCTGCTAAAGTTGCTGAAGTTGGCCTCAAATTTGTGATTCTCTTGCCTCAGCCTCGTGAGTTGCTGGGCTTACAGGTGTGCACCACCACACTCACCTACATTTTATTTATTAATTTGTATTATTTTTTCCAGCTACAGCATTACTCTTTAAATGATACACATCCATTGTAAAAACTCTGCTATTTGTTGTTTTTCCACAGTAAAAAAAAAAAGAGAGAGAGAGAGAGAGGGAGGAATTTGGGGCCATGGCTTACAACCTACATTCTTTGATGGTACTTGAGCTTGAACCCAGGGCCTCACATATGCTAGGCAAGTGCTCTACTACTGAGATAAACCGCCAACCATTTTTTATTTATTTTGAGACAGGGTTCATTAAGTGGCCCAATGCTATCCTTGATCTTAGAATCCTCTTGTCAACTTCCCAAGCGCTGGGATTTTAACCATTTGTCCTTCTTGGGAAATTCAATTTTTCAGTTCCCAACAGGCATCCTCTTTCTTTCTCGTTGACAGCATGAGTCATTGGTCCAGCTCAGCTTGGCAGTCGTCCCCTTCCCCTGGGGTTTATTTAATACAGTCTGTGTGCCCCAGTTCTATCAAGGAGCTGAAAGGGCAAGTGTGCTGGTGGGTGGGAACAAGATTTTAAGAAAGATTTCCCTACCTGAGAAAAAGAGGAAAAAACAGAAGAGACAAGAGAGGATATTTGATATCTCTTGATATTTCCTTCCATATTTTGGACAATGCTGTGTGATGGTGTGATATTTGGATCCACAGCAACCATCTTGCAATCTTGCCATCTTGCAATCTTGAGGGAAGATGTTACGCAAGAAGGATGGCTGCCTGGCACGGTGGCGCATGCCTGTAATCCCAGCACTTTGGGAGGCTGAGACAGGAGAATCGCGAGTTCAAAGCCAGCCTCAGCAACAGTAAGTCAGTGAGTCACTAAGCAACTCAGTGAGACCCTGTCTCTACATAAAACACAAAATAGGGCTGGGGATGTGGCTCAGTGGTCAAGCACCCCTGAGTTCAGTCCCCAGTACCAAAAAAGAAAAAAAAAAGAAGGATGGCTGAGGAGAGAGAATGGCAAGGCCATGGATGACAGGTTGAGCCACCAAGTCAATCCAAAAACTATTCTGCTAGATGAAGTATAACACTTTAATGGAGGAGCTGGAGCTGGAGCTCAGTGGCAGAGTGTAGCTCCTGGCACGTGTGATACACTGGGTTCAATCCTTAGCACCACATAAAAATAAACAAAGGAGCCAAGCTGGTGGCACACGCCTGCAATTCCAGCGCTTTGGGAGGCTGAGACAGGAGAATTGCGAGTTCAAAGCCAGTCTCAGCAATGGTGAGGTGCCAAGCAACTCAGTGAGACCCTGTCTCTACATAAAACACAAAATAGGGCTGGGGTGTGACTCAGTGGTAGACCACTTGCCTAGCATGTGTGAGGTCCTGGGTTTGATCCTCAGCACCACATACAAATAAATAAAATAAAGGTATTGTGTTTGTCTACAACTAGAAACAAAATTTAAAAAAAATAAACAAAGACATTCTGTCCATCTACAACTACAAAAAAAGTATTTTAAGAAAACTTTAATGGTTTGTGACTTTTCATTAAGAAGACTCAGTTACAATCAAAACCATCAAGACACAAACTTCTTTTTTACAGTATTAAAAAGACAAACATATTTGGATGGCTTTAAGGGTCCACCTCATCTTCCCATTCTGCTAGCTCAGCACATCCAGATTAACCCAGGGAAAGATCTGGCTGATGTTATCATCCCAGGGTCCTGGGGACTCCCACTGCTAACAAGTGTACTTCCTCTATAAGAGTTTTCAGTGTGGCATTGTCACAGAGCTCTTCTCTCTTTCTGCCTACCCTATTTAATAGTTCCTTTTTCTATCATTCATGTCAGCAAAATACGTTTCTTCCCCATTTTAAGATTACTGGAACAGTGCCCTTTTTACTGGGACCCTGGCCACAGCTCAGAGGGGTAACGAGAGTTTCAGGGATTTTTTGTGTCCTACTTCTCTGCTTGGGCATTTCTCCTTTTTATATCTCATTTATCTCATTTCTCCTTTTTATATTTCATCTGCACACCAAACCAGGGGTAGTGGTGTGTAGGACAAAGTGTGATGCAAAAAGAAAACCTTGAGATAAAGACAGTAGAGTAGACATAAACGAGAACTGATTAATGTCAATATCCACTGATGGCACCTGGCTCTGGACTCTGAACATGACACTGCCCTCAGGATGTGGGCCTGCATCCAGGTGTGAGAGTCATGGGGTAAAGTCTACAGCCCTAGTAGTGCTATCTTTTGCAGGAGTTCTCCCCGGTATATCCAAGTTCCATAGCTTAATCCACCACTAGTAATTGAACGAATCTAGGGATGCTCAACCACTGCACCACATTCCCACCTTTTTTATATTTTATTCTGAGACAGGGTCTCACTAAGTTGCTTAGGGCTTCGCTAAGTTGCTGAGGCTGGCTTTGATCTTTTTTCTTAATTAATTAATTAATTTGTTTAATTTATGGTAGCATGTATTTTGACATATTGTACACGAATGGAACACAACTTCTCATTCCTCAGGCTGTACATGGTGCAGTCACACCAGTAGTGTAATCATACATGTATATAGGGTAATAATGTCTGTCTCATTCTATCGTCCTTCCCATCCCCACAGCCCCACCCTTCCCCTCCTTCCCCTCTGCACTAACCAAAATTCCTTCATTCTTCACTATCCCCCTACCCCACTATAGATCAGCATCTGCTTATCAGAGAAAACATTCAGCTTTTGGTTTTTTGGGATTGGCTTATTTCACTTAGCATGATATTCTCTAGTTCCATCCATTTACCTTCAAATGCCATAATTTCATTCTTCGTCAAGGCTGAGTAATATTTCATTGTGTATATGTACCACAGTTTCTTTATCCATTCATCTGTTGAAGGGCATCTAGGTCAGTTCCATAGTTTATCTATTGTGAATTGAGCTGCTATAAACATTGATGTGGCTGTATCACTGTAGTATGCTGACTTAAAGTCCTTTGGGTATAAACTGAGGAGTGGGAGAGCTAAGTCAAATGGTGGATCCATTCCAAGTTTTCTGAGGTATCTCCATACTGCTTTCCATAGTGGTTGCACCAATTTACAGTCCCACCAGCAATATATGAACGTACATTTTCCCCACATCCTTGCCAACATTTATTATTGCTTGTATTCTTGATAATTGCCATTCTGACTAGAGTGAGAGGAATTCTTAGAGTAGTTTTTGATTTGCATTTCTCTAATTGCTAGAGATGATGAACATTTTTTTTTCATATTTGTTGATTGATTGTATTTCTTCTGTGAAGTGTCTGTTTAGTTCCTTACTGGTTTTGATCTTGTGCTTCTCCTGCATTAGCCTTCCCAGTTGCTGGGATTATAGGCTTGTACCACACAGCAACTGGCTTATCACCACATCTTATCAAGAAATCACCTGTCCTGGGGCTGGGATTGTAGCTCAGTGGTAGAGCACTTGCCTTGCATGCGTGAGGCCCTGGGTTCGATCCTCAGCACCACATTCAAAGCAATAAAATAAAGACATTGTGTCCATCAACAATTAAAAAAAAAAAAAAGAAATCACCTGTCCTACCAACCTCCCAGAAGTGAGTTTTTAAAAAATATAAATCACAACACATCAAACTGTCTAAGGGTTTCCCCTGTACTCAGTATGTGTCTGCTCCTGTCTCTCTCTCTATTCCTTCTCACACTGGTGATATCCAGATATTTGTAGGCATCCGCCCTGGCTTTTATTGACATCTCCCCCATATGACACCTCCAGTAGTACTTGAGAAGTAGGAGAAGCTCCAGAGAAGCTGGACTTGAGGGCATCTGCCATATAAGCATGCCCAGTATTCCTCCTGATGACTGTTTTGAGAATGCCAAAGTCAGAATCCAATAGTTTCAGAGTACCCTTCAGCTGTTCCTCTCCTCTCTATGGAGGAACAGGCTGATGGTGAAAATCATCTACCTGCCACAGGAGTAACTTGATAGGTGCTATCCAAGCTCGGGACTGTCAGGTCCCAGCTTGTCTCAGCTGGAAAAATCGCTCTAAAATGCCAGCCCAGTACAGAGCCCAATTTATCTAGTTCCTCACCTTGGCTAAAGCTTTGGAAGGTCCTGTCTTTACTGGCTGGGTGCCTAGCTTGAGTGCAGCAACCAAGTTTGGTCACAAGAGGGCAGTAATGCCTCTCACCAATGGCAGGGATTTGGCTTCAACCAGGAAGTGCTCAGGTATTTATATCCTGTTAAAGCAGAAGGGACAGATGGAGATCTGTGGGTGAAGGATAACTTGGTGTGCCTCTAAAATGGCATTCTTGGCTGGGATTATGGCGCAGTGGTAGCGTGCTCGCCTAGCACGCATAAGGCACTGGGTTCGATCCTCAGCACCACATAAAAATAAAATAAAGATATTCTATCACAACTAAAAAATAAACATTTAAAAAAATAAAATAAAATAAAATGGCATTCTTAACATACGTATTCAAATGTACTTAGCGGGGAATGAAATGAATCTACTTCCTGTTAATACAAGATATGTAAATAAAAACAATACAAATACATATATGTAAATGCACACACATAAATTTATATACTCCTTATGGGTAGTGGCTAGGAGCAGGTATGAAGGCGGCAGTGGTGTTTCTTGATCTGAACGTGATTTACACAGTGTTCATTTTGTGAAAATGGATCAAGTTGTGCTGTTATGATTTGTGTTCTTTTCTGTAGGGTTTGTTGTTGTTGTGCCTCTGGGGATGGATTCAGAGCCTCATACTTCCAAGTATGTGTTCCACCACTGGGCTACATCCCCAGCCCATGTGGGGATGTTCTGCTTTAAGAAAAAAATTATAAAAAAGTAATGGTAAGGGCTGGGAGAAGCAGGAGGGAATGGGTGGAAGCTGCAGGACCTCTTCAGGCCTGGGCCAGAATTCTGACATCACTTCAGGTACCTTGGATTGGTGAACGCAGTCACCTGGCCAGCCAGACTTGAGGGTGGGAGGAAGAGACTCCACCTCTTGAAGGGAGGAGTGGCAAAGTCCCTTTGCCAAAGACCATGCTTATAGGAATGGGGAGGAATTTCTGGCCATCTTTTGCAATCTATCATGCTTCTTGTGGTGTTTCTTATATATCCTTCTAGAAATATTTTGTATGTGCTGAAACACACATACAAATGGCTCCACCTCAAGCCAAAAACCTGGGATTCTTTCCTAAAATCTTCTTGTCCCTCAAGATTTATACTTAGTCCCCCAGCAAGTTAGTAAAATCTCCAAAATGAACACAAAATCCATCCATTTCCACTTTTGTATGATTTATTTATTTTTTATTTTTTTGGTGCTGGGAATTGGACTCAGGGGTACTCACCACTGAGCCACATCCTCAGCCCTATTTTGTGTTTTATGTAGAGACAGGGTCCCACTGAGTTGCTTAGCACCTCGCCGTTGCTGAGGCTGGCTTTGAACTCGCGATTCTCCTGTCTCAGACTCCCTAAGTGCTGGGATTATAGGCGTGTGCCACCGGGCCTGGCTAAAATCCATCCATTTCTCACTGTCTCGGTTGCCACCTGCACTTCCAAGTCATTCCATCTGCAACCTTCCATGGTCTCCTAACTAGTTTCCCTCCTTCCATTCTTGTCTCACTTAAAGCTATTCTCTACCTAGTAGGTAGAGTGAGCTTTTATTCTTATTGTATTAATTTTTATTTATTTATTTAGTTTTGTGGTGCTGAAGAGTAGACCTTGCTCAATGTGAGGCAAGCATGGTACCCCTAAGTTACATCCCCAACCCCAAAGTTGGCTTTTCAAAAAGAAATTGAAGGTTAGCTTTGTGACTCAGTTGCAGAGTGCTTACTTCACATGTGTGAGGCAATGGGTTCAATTCTCAGCACTGCATATAAATAAATGAATCAAATAAAGGTCCATCAACAACTTAAAGAAAAATCACATCATGTTACTTCTTTGTTGAAAACATTCCAAGGATTCACATTCCACTATGTGTATCTACCACCCTCCTCTTCTTTGTTCACTAAGGCACAGCCTCTTTACTGTCAAATAAACCAGGCTCTTCTGTGCCCTGGGATCTTTGCTCCACAGCTTCTGCAGACTGGACAGCTCTTCCTCTTGCAGTTTGACTACTTCCCCTTTATACATGCAATAGCTTCAAAAAGAGCTTCCCTTACCAGGATTCCCCAGCCAACTATGCAGGGGAATGCATATGCCAACTATCATTTCAAATACAACATGTTATTTCTTTCCTTGGGCATTTATTATATTATATTGCTTATGGATTTGTTTTCTTTTGTTTTTCCTCTCTCCTCCTTCCAAAATGTAAGAACTTTGTCTTTTCATTGATGAATTCCTTGTATGTGGTACAATGTCTAGTCCATAATAGAGGCTCAATCAAATGTATGGGCTGAATAAAGAAGATCAAAGAGCATGAACAGTGACATTACTTTGTGGCAAAGTAGAAGAAGCCCTGAACTATGGGAAACCACTGGGAGTTTATAGCTCAGTCTAGGGGTCCAGAGAAGACCTCCTGGGGTGGTAGCTCTTGTGCTATGTTCAGAGAGTTACATCGGAATTCATTGGTTGGCAGGCATCTGGATGCAGACAACCCAGTATCATTGCAATAGATGAACAGATGCCATTGTACTTATTTTTTTTTTTTTTTTTTTTTGGTACTGGGGATTGAACTCAGGGGCACTCGACCACTGAACCACATCCCCAGCCCTATTTTGTGTTTTATGTAGAGACAGGGTCTCACTGAGTTGCTTAGCGCCTCGCCATTGCTGAGGCTGGCTTTGAACTCGCGATTCTCCTGTCTCAGCCTCCCTAAGTGCTGGGATTACAGGCTTGAGCCACCACGTCCGGCTGCCATTGTACTTATGAGCACTGACTCTAGAAAATGGTATTTTAATATGGGATCCAAAGACCCCTATAACACATGAGGTCTGTGAACTTGGATGGGAAAAAATTACATCTTTTGGGAGGGGGTGCCAGGGATTGAATTCTGGGGCACTTGACTACTGAGCTACATCCCCAGCCCTATTATGTATTTTATTTAGAGACAGAGTCTCACTGAATTGCTTAGTGCTTTGCCATTTCTGAGACTGGCTTTGAACTCATGATCCTCCTGTCAGCCTCTCGTGCTGCTGGGATTACAGGCGTGCACCACCATGCCCGGCAAAAAAAATTACATCTTTATATTCACTGATTCTTATTGAATGAACCCTAATTTCCTTCAGTTATGAATGTAGGCAAACAACTATAAGTGTTTCCCTAAGCTGCCTGGGCTGGACTTGGAACTTGTAATCCTCCTGCCTCAGCCTCCCAGGTTGCTAGAATTATAGGTGTGCTTAAATTTTATTTTGAGACAGTTTCATCTTAGTGCCTTCCTCAAGGCTCAGTTAGTACCAACTCAGTGAAGCAAGAACTGTATAATAATATCACCTCAGGGCTTCTGGGAGCCTTCTTGGCTAGAATCTCTCTTCCTTTCACAACTGAATCCCCAGCACTAACCTCAAACCTGGAACATAAAAGTACCTGGTAAAGTCTGGTTAAACTAATGAGTAGGTCAACAATCCTCACTTAATTCCTAGGTCAGTCACATTGCTGAGAAGCAGAGCACAACCCAATGCTGACTAGCCACATGCATGAAGGATGTGAGAAAGCATGTCCTTCTTGGGAAATTCAGTCATCCAAGTCCACTTCCTGCTGGTGCAGTTTCAAGGGCTCAAGGAGTGTTTTGAGGGTTGAGCAGCCACGGGCCTTTACAGCCAGGTTTTAGGGTAGCATAAATTCAATTGCACAATTCCCTTCAAAAATTTAGCATAAGCCGGGCGCAGTGGCGCACACCTGTAATCCCAGCACTTTGGGAGGCTGAGACAGGAGAATCACGAGTTCAAAGCCAGCCTCAGCAATTTAGTAAGGCCCTAAGCAACTCAGTAACTCAGTGAGACCCTGTCTCTACATAAAACACAAAATAGGGCTGGGGATGTGGCTCAGTGGGCGAGTGCCCCTGAGTTCAATCCCCAGTACCAAAAAAAAAAAAAAAAATTTAGTAGACCTTTGGTCTATTTGGTTCTGGTCAGTTCCAATGTAAGTAACCATGGTCAAAAATCTTATCTACTGGGGCTGGGATTGTGGCTCAGCGGTAGAGCGCTTGCCTCGCATGCGTGAGGCCCTGGGTTCGATCCTCGGCACCACATACAAAGCAATGAAATAAAGACATTGTGTCCATCTACAACTAAAAATATATTTTAAAAAAAAAAATCTTATCTACTGGGAGTCGAGCTGGTCAGGTGAGAGGCAACAGGCGGCGTCTCACGGGCCAGCCCCAAGTTGGCCCAAGACCCTTCCCAAGAGTGCAAAAAGTGTGCCAGCCTGAGACTCAGTCCCTCCCGTTCCCCACAGGATGAGCACAGGATGATCATGTTGCAGCTCGCCAACATGCTGGGCATGTGGTGCTCTTCTTGCTTGTGGTTCTCTGTCACTACGTGGCCGTCAACAATCCCAAGAAGCAGGAATGAAAGTGGCACTTTCTCCGCCCCAGGGTTACAGGACATGGTGTGAGGCAAGATGGAAGATGTGAGGGGCCTTCACACTTCACTTCATCCCTTCTGCCCATCACAACATACAAAGCAACTACATCTGGATTTTTCTAAACAACTTTTATTTCCTCAAAGTCTTCCTTAACCTATGGAACAAAGTCTTCCTTAACCCTATGCCACTGAATAGGGCCCAGTATAGGGGCTGCTTTTCTACTCTGTCTCCTCCTCCCAATACCAAAGTATAGAAATATATATTTATTTTAAAAATCTTATCTACTCATGGTGTTCAAGCCTGAAGACTCTGATCTTTTACTTACTAGCCTTTCTACCAACTTAGTGATGGCTTTCCTTAGGCCCTCTGAAACACAGGTTTAGGTAGGAAAGCACCATCCTTAGTTCCTTCTTTGCCAACAGGCTCACAGCTTTTCTTAAGAGGGCACTAGTCTTAAGTCCTACTAAGGCTGCCACTTGGCAGTCACCACTTATAACTGCTTCAGTGTGGAAGTAATGGCTTTTTCAACTCCACAAAACTCAAAATTATAAGATTCTGTGTCATCCCAGATTGTAGGTTTTAACAGAGAATCCCTCTCTTAGCAATGGAGTAGCTAGCTCCAGCTTGATGTTTCTCTATTTTTCTCTTTCTCTTTTGTTATAACTTTGCTAAACTAGCAAGAAGCTAGAAAACAGGAACCGAAGGCTATAACCTCTCTTTCCATGTGGCTTATCTTGGGCTTCTTTACATGGTGACTGAATCCTAAGAATACAAAAGTAAAAACAGCCAGACCTTCCTAAGGCTTAGGTCCAGAACTGGCAAGAGTCACTTCTTCTACATTCTGTTGGTTAAAGTGGTTAAAGCAGGGCCAGTCAGGTGAAGTGGCATAGCCTGGAATTCCAGTGACTTGGGAGGGTGAGGCAGGACAATCACAAGTTCGGGGCCAGTCTAGGCAATTTAGTTAGGCCCTGTCTCAAAATGAAAAAATTTTAAAAAGGGCTAGGTAGAAAGGGCTGCGGTTATAGCTCAGTGGTAAAGCCCTTGCCTAGCACGCATGAGGCACTGGGTTCAATCCTTGCACCACATAAAAATAAATAAAATAGCCGGGCGCAGTGGCTCAAGCCTGTAATCCCAGCACTTAGGGAGGCTGAGACAGGAGAATTGTGAGTTCAAAGCCAGCCTCAGCAACGGCGAGGCACTAAGCAACTCAGTGAGACCCTGTCTCTACATAAAACACAAAATAGGGCTGGGGATGTGACTCAGTGGTCGAGTACCCCTGAGTTCAATCCCCAGTACCATAAATAAATAAATAAATAAATAAAGGTATTGCGTCCATATACAACTAAAAATAAAATTTAAAATAAGGGGGGGACATGGGGATAGCTCAGTGATAGAGTGCCCCTGGGTTCAATCCTCAGTGCCACCAAAAAAAAAAAAAAAGAGAGAGAGTTGCAGGGCTACCCCAGATTTAATAGGATTGTATATTAAATATTCCCAACTATATTCCAAGGTTGGGAATATTAGCACACTGTCTCACCTTGGAAGGCAGATCATGGACTGATTTAGGTTGTAGTAATGCAATATAGCAAGGTAGAAATGGCAAGAAAAGTCTTGGGAGTCAGTCACCATGTAAAGAAGTCCAAGCTAAGCCACATGGAAAAAGAGGTTACAGCCTTCTGCCATCCCACCAAGATGCCACATATGTGAGTGAAGCCATTCTGGACATTCCATCCCCCGCCACCATCTGACTGCAACCTCATGAAAGACTCTGTGGGATGCAGAAGAACCACCCACAGAATGGTGAGAGGCATATAATGCTTGTTTTTTGTTTGTTTGGTACTGGGAATTGAACTCAGGAGCACTTGACCACTGAGCCACATCCCCAGCCCTATTTTGCGTTTTATGTAGAGACAGGGTCTCACTGAGTTGCTTAGTGCCTCGCCATTGCTGAGGCTGGCTTTGAACTCATGGTTCTCCTGTCTCAGCCTCCCAGAATGCTGGGATTATAGGCCTGTGCCACCGCGCCTGGCTTGCTTGTTGTTTTAACCCATTAAGTTTGGAGGTTTGCACACAAGAAGAGGTAACTCTTAGCTTTTTGTCACTGTGACCAAAATACCTGATAAAAACAACCTAAAGGAGGAAGGCTCTATTTTGGCTCTCAGTTTTCAGAGGTTGCAGTTCATGGTTGGCTGTCTACATTGCTTTGGTCCTGTGGCAAGGCAGACCATCACAGTAGAAGGATGTGGCAGAGGAAAGCTGCCCAGCTCATTGCATCTGGGAAGCAGGGAGAAAGAGAAAGGAAGGGGCCTGGGACAAGATCTAGTCCTTAGGGCACACCCCAAGGACCCACTCCCTCCAACTAGCCCCACCTCCTACAGTTTCCACTTCCCCAGTAGTTCATTCAGCTATGAATCCATCAAGGGATGAATCAATCGATGAGGTCAGAACCCTCAGGATCAGTCACTTCTCAAAAGCCCCATCTCTGGGGGCTGGGATTGTGGCTCAATGGTAGAGTGCTTGCCTCACATGCATGAGGCATTGGGTTTGATCCTCAGCACCACATAAAAATAAATAAGTAAAATAAAGATATTGTGTCCATCTACAACTAAAAAAAAAAAAAGCCCCATCTCTAAACCCTGCTGCATAGGGGACCAAACCTTCAACACATGAGCCTATAACAGTAACTAAACACAAGGTTTTAATCAAATGTCTGGCTACCATGAAACAAGAATCACAGGCTTTTCCGTTTGCAGTGTCTGAGTCCTTGCCATCTGCAACCCAACTGCAGTCATTAATTGAGCATTTCAGTCTATCACTTGCGGTACCATATTCCCAGTAGCGCTTCCATCTTACTAGTTATTTTTGCTAATCTCTTCCTGTGCCTGATTTATAAATTCAACTGTGCCATACATGTGTGTGTGTGTGTGTGTATGTGTGTGTGTGTGTGTATACATAGTAGAACACAGAGTATATAGAGAGGATGGCACTATCAATGGCTTCAGGCATCCACTTGGGGGCTTGCAATATATCCCCTGTGGACGAGGGGGATTACTATGCCTCAATATAGTTTTCTTAAATAAAATAAAAAAGATCGCGAGTTCAAAGCCAGCCTCAGCAATGGCGAGGTGCTAAACAACTCAGTGAGACCCTGTCTCTACATAAAACACAAAATAGGGCTGGGGATGGGGCTTAGTGGTCGAGTGCCCCTGAGTTCAATCCCCAGTACCAAAAAATAAATAAATAAATAAATAAATAAAAATAAAATAAAAAAGGAGTTGTGTTTTTCTTGTTTTGTTTTGTTTTGCCAGTTGCAGTGGTGCATAACCACAGTCCCAACTACTGGGAAAGCTGAGGCAGGAGGATCACAAATTTGAGGCCAGCCTGAGCAACCTAGTAAAACTCTGTCTCAAAATAAAATTTTAAAATGGGCCTGAGGATGGGCTGTGGCTGTGGCTTATGGGTAGAATGCTTGCCTAGCATCTGTGAGGCACTGGATTCAATTCTTAGCACCACATAAAAAATAAACAAAATAAAGCTTAAAAAAATAAAAGACCATTACAAAAAAGGGGGGGGGGCTGGGGATTTGGTTCAACCCCCAGTACCAAAAATAAAATAAAAGCTTTTTATATTTCCCTGACATATATAGTTATCTTGCCAATTCTCTTAATTTTAGTGGTTTTTATTAGAATATTTTGTTTTCTAGACATACTAGTCTAACAGTAAAAAGAACTCTATCTCTTAATGCTTTTGCTAATCCTGGGTGGAATAACCAAATACCTGATTAGCAGGAGGAGTTGCTAATACCTTAGATGATGCAATCAAGAAGTTCACTAAAATATATCAAGCCCCTCATCTGCCAGGCCTATGCAAGCACCCTCATGTTAATCCTCACAACAATCATGTGACCTGGATGGTGCTTCCCCCTCCTACACAGGAGGAAAGGAGACTAAGGGAGGCTAGGCAACCTGCTTGAAGTCTCATAGTGGATTTGGCAGGGCACATCTCTCTGGGGGGGAGAGCAGTGACCCAAGCCAGAGCAGCTGCCATTTCCACTTGTCCACAATCCTGCACTGAGGTCTGAAAGGAGTTTCTTAAAGCTTTCTTAATGGAGCCATCTGCTAAGCCAACAGAGCTCTTTATGTAAATCAACTCGGTATGGCACGTGATGGCTTTGTCCTTCATTCACTCTTTCATTCATTTGTTTTTTTTTTTTTCCCACAAACACATGGAAAGCACTGAGCACATCTTTTGTGCCAGGTCTTGCTTTGGGCCCTAGCAACATGGGGATAAAGAGGTCCAGTGACTACAAGATGGGCCTCATTCCCTGTATGGGCAGCTAGAGAAAGCATTTTCCAGGCAAAGAGCCCTCTAAGGCCACATAGTATAGAAAAGCAGCAGCCATGGAGAAGTTGCACATACATAAATTCTTTGTTGGATCAGTCCTGTCCACCTGCCCCCTCCCTCACTCTCTTCCCCCACACCAACCCCATCTACCCCCATCCTCTCCATTCAGATCTGCTTGATTCCCAGACACAGGTTTGGTTCTAGATGTAACCTAGCTCAGTGTCTGCCTCAATGTGTCTTCACTCAGCAGGACTTGGCAACAGCAGGCTGCTGTGTGTTGCATAGGTACCATGGAGGTGCTTCATCCTGCCAGGAATCTGCATTGTGAAGAGACTTGGGAGATGCTTTAGAGTTCAACGCAGAAGTACCTGACAATGTGAGAAAGTCTCACTCTCCAGAGCATCAGTGGGAAATAGTTAATATGTGTTAATAGTGCTCTTGGTTTTTGGCACAATTTTTCAGGCAATGAAAAAAATAATTTTTTCTGTACTGAAAGTCAAGAACACACAATTCTCAATTCAGCACTAGTCCTAGTAAAATCAAAGTTCTAGTTTCTCCCTGCTGCAAAAGCAGATAAAAACCTAGACATGCCTGTTGCCCTGGACATGTCTAATTCCCCAGTTTGCTCCTTCCTATAGCAAACCAAGTGAGAAAAGGAAAATATTTAGATCAAGATGAACTGCTCTCTCTTGTGCTAGAAGATCCTGTCTCTAGAAACAGAAAGCAAATCAATAAAACAAATGGGGAAAGCAAAATCACACTTAAAACAACTATCACAGGCAACAGGAGAAAAACTTAGGACTTTTCTATGGAACTCTAGGGCACATGGTCTTCTAGGGAAGAGTTAGGTCAAATCTCTGCGGGAGTGCTGGCTACTGATGGAAGGCCCAGATTGCAGATGTAGTTTATAGCAGAGCACTTGCTTAGCATGGGCAAAGCCTTGGGTTCAATCCCCAGTACTGCCAAACTAACACTCTCTGTCTCTCTGTCTCTGTCTCTGTCTCTCTCACTCTCTCATACACACACACACAGAGAAACAAAATTGGTGGAAGACTCGATAGTTTCCCTTAAAGAAAAGAACATGGTGTGGAAAAGAATATTCTCTATTGAATTGTCTTTGCATCTTTGTCAAAAACTAATCAGCCGGGCTAGGATTGTGGCTCAGTGGTAGAGCGCTTGCCTCACATGTGTGAGGCACTGGGTTCGATCCTCAGCACCACATATAAAAAAATGAATGGGGCTGGGATTGTAGCTCAGCGGTAGAGCGCTTGCCTCGCATGCGTGAGGCCCTGAGTTCGATCCTCAGCACCACATACAAAGCAATAAAATAAAGACATTGTGTCCATCTACAGCTAAAAAAATATTAAAAAAAAAAAAAAAAAAATGAATAAATAAAGGTCCATCAACAACTAAAAAATAAAAAATAATCAGCCATAAAAAAAAAAAAAGAAAAGAACATGGATAGT
>PVHX01007050.1:0-36060 GCA_004024805.1 Geosciurus inauris
GAGGTGGGAGGAAAGAAAGGGTAATGCGTATAGTAATGATGGTTGATTGAGAGGGTCATTATTGCCCCTGGTGCAGGTATGAAGACACAAATAATGTGACTCTATCTGATTTGAAACCAGAGAATTGGAAAAACTGAGCTCTGTATATGTACTATGACTTGAAATGCATTTAAATAAAATAATTAAATTAAAAAAAAAGAAGTGGTTCAAAGGTGAACCAGGTACTAAGCAGCATTTTCAAAACAGAGCAATAGCCTGGTATGTGTCCTTCAGAGTTCCATACAAATAAATCAACCATGGATCATAAAACTCAAAAAAAAAAAAAAAAATATCATTTTAGAAGGATGTTCTTCATTGACTAAAATGTTCAACTAAAGTACCAGGGCCTTCCTGATGAACAGAGAACCTAGGGAAAAGTTGTGTAGAAAGAAGCACATGATGGGAGAAGAGTGTACGAAATGTAAATTGGGCAGTGTGGCAGTATATAAAATGTCATTTTATGAATGAGAAAATTGAAGCTCAAGCAAAGTTTGTAATTGCATACTTTATATTTGTTATTTATAACACAACTAACAATTGGTGAAGCTGGAGTTCAAATTATTTCATGGACCTGATATCTCCCTAAAATCACTGTTTATATTCTGCCTCCTTGAAGACAACTTGTTTTGACACATTGCTTTAAAATGTTAATGGGACAAAATATCTTTTAAAAAATGTATGTTTCTCTAATATTAACAAAAGGAAATTGCATCTATGTAAATCACTTTAAACTGGAACCATTAAATGCACCTATAAAGAAATGATTACTTCATTCTTAGAAGGAAAAGTGGTAAAATTAAGACTGGTAGCAGATAATTATATCACCTTTTCTATCTGACTTGTAATTATACATTACTTATGACACAAAACTAGAGTGCTGTCACAGCAATTGGTATAAAGTTTTCTAGTATTTCTATAATAGGTATATTGTGAAAAATAAAATAGTATATGTTTAAGATATTATTATATTGTGTGAACTACACAGTATCAATGCACATATGTAAGTAGCAGATCAAGTATAATCTTAATGCATTATACATAAGGTTGTTAATTAACCATCCAGAAATAAGGGTTTTACTCTATGCACACAGGCAGATCAAGATTGAAGTGAAGTGGGGAATACATGGAATATAAAAATAATTTAAATATATGAGCAAATTTAAATAGGTGAAAATATACACTTATATAAATGAAATACTTGAGATAAAATAATTTTAAATCACATGTGGTATTAGCTTTCTGTAACAATAACAGAAAACTGAAGATAATTAATTTATAAAGAGAAAAAAATAATTTCGGCTCACAATTTTTTAAATGCCAGTCCATGATGAATTGGGCTTATTTCTTTGGATCTATTGCAAGACAACACATTATGGTGGTAGGACAATGTGGATAAAAACTAATTTTTTCACCAGGAAAGAAAAGAGAGATGAAGAAACTTGGTCCAAGGTTCCCCATCAAGGTCATGTCCCCAGTGACCTAAGGACCTCCCAGAAGGATTTGCCTCCTAAGGTTCTACTGTTTCCCAACAGCACCATCCTAGAAACATGCTATTAACACACAGACCTTTGAGGAGCATCCAAAATCCAAACTGTAGTACATAAATTTGGGAATTATTATTATTAAGTAACATGTTAGTTTCACTGTGTAAGAATTCTTTCAAGAGTGATTTTTTTTTTTATTTTTCATGATTTGCATTTACAGGGAACAAATTCCATTCTTTACTTACTCCACATAAGTGGATGTGAAATTCCTAACACTGTGCTATTAAACTATAAATATCTCTTTGCTACCAGGCTTACTATGGAAACTATTAATACAATATAAGAGTATTCCTAGGATTTAGTGACAGCTGCATAGTAAATTGTGATTTTTTCAGTGATTGTATTTTACATGTTTGAGCTGATAATATGAGTCTATGTAGACTATTGCTTCTATCTATTCTACAGAAAATTAAAATCAGAAAGGCAAATACTTTAGTCAGCTTTTTCGTTGCTATGACCAAAGGACCTGAAAAGAACAATTAGAGGAGGAAAAGTTTATTTGGGGGCTTAGTATTTTACCAATCTCAGTCCAAAACAGCCAGCTCCATTCCTTGGGGCTCAAAGTGAGGCACAACATCATGGTGAAAGGGTGTGGCAGAGGAAAGCAGCTAAGGATATGATCAAAAAGCAAAGAGAGAAACTAAGCTTCACTTATCAAATATATACTCCAAAGGCATGCTCCAGTGACCCACCTTCTCTAACCACACCCTATATGCCTACAGTTACCACTTAGTTAATCTCTATCAGGAGATTAATGCATTGATTGTGTTAAGGCTTTTACAACCCAATCATTTCACCTCTAAGCCTTCTTGTTTTGTCTCACGTATGTGCTTTTGGGGGACACCTGGCACATAAATCATCACAGAAAGTGATCAAATAAGAGGATGAAACAAAAATTTGAACTTCTAATATGAACTGAGTCTCAAGAGGATAGATGGGAATTCCCTGGTTATCCTTTATACTCCAGGTCTCTAACTTTGATGGAGGTAGTGAACTGCACAAGAAACCCAAGATATTCATCATGGAGATGAAATATCTGTCATAGGAGTAGAAAAACAAAAAGAACAACTTGGTAGGATCTGAGGTAGCTATGGGCTCAGATTCTCTCTCATGTTAATAAGAGGAGTCAACATGAAAGTTATCATGTGGGGGTATTAGACTTTACCTGAGTGCTTGCTTGGCACATCTCTATCTTTTGTATAGTTTATGTTAACACAAAATTATTCATAAAAATAAAATTTCAGAAAAAAATAGATTCTACTTAGCAAATTAACGTGATACAAATGTTCACACACTGTCTTTTCTGAATTGCTATCTGGTAGCTTGGCAACTATGTTGTGGAGGAGGAAATAAACAAACCATGACACATCAAATGTCAGTTCTATATGACATATTATTTTCACTTATCAAGGGGTTTGGGGGAGGCTCAGTGTTAGAGTGCTTACCTAGCACTCATCTCAGCAACACACACACAATTGGTTTAAACTTAGCTGGGTTCTCACCATCTTTATACCACTGGTCTCATTTCTCCTTCCACAAACCAATTTGGAGCTGTTCTTTTAAAACATTATTTTCCAAGAGCAGTGAGGGTAGGTTGTAGGGAAGTCTGTGAGAATGCCTGGAGACAGTTTTTTGGGGAAATCTTACAAGAGTTCAGTGACTGCTCCAGTAGTTCAGTGGTGATAGATTGTACTTCAAACTCTCACAGTGCTTTTCCAGGTAGTGCCTCCTGTCTCTCATGTTGTTTGGCCCAGTGGTGGCCCCTTGAATGAATGATATGTATACTTTTCAAAGTGCCTTCAGTTCCACACCTTTCTTAACTCAGAGAGGTGTTTTGTATTTTAGACTGCAAAATGGTGCCGTTAACAGTAGCTTGCTTAGTTAGCTTGTATGACCAGCCTGACAAGGAACAACTGTCCTGGTGTACATGCAAGAAATTAGTTTTCTACAGTTAACACTAACATACTATAGTTCCTAGTATTCATAAGAGTAATCCAGTGTCCTTCAAAATAATATGTATCCAGACTTTCTGAGCCAGGCTTATTTTCATTGTTTCCTTGATTTAGCTGGGTTTGGGGGAAGAAAAAGGTGGGATTCAGGGACATAGTATTTTATTGTTCTTTTTTCTTTAGTGATGGTATATATATATCATCAAATTGTTCATGTTCTTCAACCTCACTATCCTTTAAACAAATGACTTTTATTTTTGCTGTCTAAAGAACCATTTTCTATCAGAAATAAACTCAATGTTTTCTACCTCAGCACCTATCAATATCTGAAGATATCCTGACATCACCTGTTCAGGGAAACACTCTTGTTCTCCAGCTGAAATTTAATTTCTTAAGTTTTTCTATATATAGGTTTCATTTTTCTGTCTCTTTAGACTCATGATCTTCAGTTATACTCCAGCGCTCCTGAATTATATCAACAGGCAATATTATAGTTGCCTAAGGATAACTTACATTAGGAAAGATACTTAAATTTTGTTTTCACTGCCTGTGGATTGCTCTTATGACAATACCATCATTTGTCAGGATTCAAGAACACCAGCTTCCCTCTAAAGTATCTCTAAAAACTATATGCTATTGACCAAGCTCAGTATAAATTACTCTATTTGGCACTTAGGACTTCCTATAATATTGCTACAACGAACATTTATGAACAATTTTGAAGTATATATTTCATACTTGCCAGTCAAAATCAACTTGCTATTCACTGAATATGGCTCACGCTTTATATTTCCTTACATTGATTATTCCTGTTGCTCCAGTGTTCATTCTTATAGGCAAAAGTATCTGTTGAATGGAAAGTAGTATACATTGTTAGTTATGCAAAATGAGCAGTGAACAAATCTTGCCACAAAGAAGGTAATGATCTAATGGGTAGTATTCCTGAATGCATTATCTAGCATTCATAGCAATAATTTCCATCAGGCAGGTACAGAGTGGTAGGGTGAAAACTGAGGAAGAATAATGCTATTTTTCCTGGAGAAAAATGGAACGTTGAGGAAGCCTCTGAATATTTCAAACTAGTTAATATTTGAGCTAAGTATTGAATGATAATTCTAGTTTGGCAAGTAAGCAACTGACTCTGTTTTCCTCTGCGGGAAATATTTTTCTTATACTTTGTGTATCAGCAACTACCTACTTGAGATACTCTTCTCATGTAACCAGTACAATAAGCACTCTCTCTGTGTTGATGTTTTGCGGCCTTGCACTTGTCTGTTCTTCTGCTTGTATGGTGGAAACATAGCAAAGCTCATTGTACCCAATACAGACTCGACAGAATTCACAACTGAGTTCTTTTGAAAATTTTCTCACAGTATTCTTTTCATTTACCAGTTTCTATTTTTTTAAAACTCAGGCATAAGGTGGAATGTAATCCATATAATACTGTTACCCACCTCAATCGTGATTTGAATTGATACATTTTTGTTCCAGAAGTCATTTTCCAATCTGGAAAATAAACAAACAAAAAAATCTTAGGAAGAAACTATGAAAAGTGTTTTTAGAAAGTGGGGTAGAGTTTATTTTAATAGTCAAGGGACATAAAAGAAACAGTCTAGTGTGTCTTCATTTCCACTTCCCATGATTAAAATGGGAAAGCAATGCTTCCATCAGCTTGTATTCATGTAAAACATAGTAGGATAGAATCAGTAAAGAGGGTAAATGTGTTTTATTTATCACATTGGATTACATAGTATATAAAATATATAAAATAGTAAACATATTGTATACTATATAAACAATGCATATATTTTTAGAAGAATATTTAAGTTAAATTGACAGATTTCTTGTGTCTGGATATGTACACACTAGTAATTTAAATGGTGTACACCTCTAATCCTAGCAACTCAGGAGGCTGGGGCAGCAGGATCCTGAGTACAAAGCCAGACCCAGCAACTTAGCAAGGCCCTAAACAACTCAATGAAACCCTGTCTCTAAATAAAAAAAATAAAATAAAAAAGGGCTGGGGATGTGACTCAGTGGTTAAGGGCCTCTGAGTTCAATTATCAGTATTAATTAATTAATTAAAAAAAGAACCTGGATGTAAAGAAAACCCTGGTAGTGTTTTTCACATTTGAAATATTCTTTTTTTATGTGTGAGTTCTTTTCTCACTGTAAAATAAATATTCAGAGATCTACTAATTTCCTATTTGTAATCATGAACCATTTTAATCTAAAATTATTCCCCCCAAAGGTATAAGCTTTAGTTCCAGAAAACTTAGATCTGTACCTGCCTATTATATGTTTCCTGCCTGATATTAATAACTTTTTAATTTGATTGGCACATTAATTTCTTGAGGATAGTGGACTGAAAGACTATGGTAAACCAGAGTAGGTTAAGAGATTCTGTGGAATTTGCACACAAGTTAACTGTTAATTAAATTTGACATTTCTGATTTTAGATTTTCTAAAATACTCAC
Source organism: Geosciurus inauris (assembly GCA_004024805.1). Classification (NCBI taxonomy): domain Eukaryota; kingdom Metazoa; phylum Chordata; class Mammalia; order Rodentia; family Sciuridae; genus Geosciurus; species Geosciurus inauris. Next base: position 6,010 of record PVHX01007050.1, read on the forward strand.
AACACCTTAAAAAGCAATAATAGAATGAAAGTAAAATAGAAGTATATTTAATTATTTTAATTCATCCAAATTATTTATAGATCTTTAGAATGACATTGATATGAAAATGATGTTAAATTATATTATTGGTTATTTATTAAATATCCTTAGAGAAATACTCAATGTAAAACTTAAAGAAATGTGACATTTTCATCAGATGGGATGCAAAAATGTTATAGCCTTTGATAATTTAATGATAGTTTGTTATTTTTCTTTAAAACATATTTTACCTTTACAATTAAGTTAAAATTAATATCATATTTTAAATACAGTATTTTCTAGAACCTTAATTTAATGTCAAAAGTATTTTCTAGCCAGGCGTGGTAGCACATGCCTGTAATCCCAGCACTTTGGGAGTCTGAGACAGGAGAATCGCAAGTTCAAAGCCAGCCTCAGCAACAATAGTGAGGCTCTAAGCAACTCAGTGAGACCTTGTCTCTACATAAAACACAAAATGGGGCTGGGGATGTGGCTCAGTGGTCGAGTACTCGAGTTCAATCTCCAGTACCAAAAAAAAAAGTATTTTCTAGTTGTTTAACTTATTTTTATATTTTGTGAAATCTGAAAAGAAGCCTTATTTAATCATAATATTGGTTTTAATTATAAACAATTGTGTCTAATGTTTCAGAACTAAAAAGGTTTTATTTTGAAGACATAATTTGTAACTATCAAAGAACCATTAATTTCCATTTTTCCATATATATCTCATTATGCTGACCTATTTATGGCAAGAATTTGAAGGAAGAACTGTAGAAAGACACCTATCCAGCTCAAGAGCAGCATTGAATTTAAAAGCACTATAAAGTTCAAGAAGGTTTTATTGGAGAAATTGTAGGTAATAATTTGAAATATGAAAATAGGTCAGGAATAGAATTTTAATAAATGATAATACTTTTTCTTTTCTTAAGTGCTAACAGAGTTCAAACCACAAAACACTGAACAACTTAAAGAGTCCTTCAAATACATTGAACAACCGTTCTTTAAAATATATGCTTATACTTAAAGAAAATAATCCAGACATCCATCAGTAGTATGCTCAGCTATATTGGACCCATTGCTCCTTTCTATCCCCTCATTTATTTTCTAATTTATGGCTTTCTTTATATCAGTTATACTCTTTCTCCTGAGCATTATATTTCAGTAAATTTTATTGGCTCCCAAAACGTCTAAATTTTGAAGGATTTAAGTTTACAGCAGGCAATATATTTTGTGATCAGGATTACTATAAATTCAAGTATTTATTGTTTAAAATTCATAATTAAATATTAAGTTCAGAGATCTTAAGTTCCAGATCTTACACTGAAACGTTACAAAACAATGAAGAAGTCACTGTTTCATATTTTCTCAAATGAAAAAGGAAGATGTTGATTTAAACAAAGAGACTGGTACCAATTCTTTAGAAGTCTCATTTGGGACAATTTTAGATACCACTAATACATCTGTATATAAAGTAAGTACAATTTAGCAACTTTGATTAACTAGAAAATCTGGCATCCCATGATCCTTCACGTAGCATCTTTCACAAAATGGAACAACACAAAGCCTCTGAAATATTTTAGATGTAGCAGATGTTATCAGTGCTCTTCTCAGATCATATTTTACTTTATCTTTTCCTCAGATTCATCCCCAGGCTGGCATGTACTATTGTTTCTCATGTACTTGAACTTGAAACTCTCTTCAGAAAACTATGTCTTTGATCCTGTATCAACTCGGTCAAAGTCCAGGGCAGGAGCCTGGGAAGATTTCTTCTACTGCAGTGGTCCAGGCAGCCCCTATGTCAATTACCAGCAAGTCACATCACTTGTGTGGAAGTCTTTCTGTCATACTTCCAAAAGGGAAAAATCCTAAGATAGAATTTTAGCTTCAGGTTTCCCCTTCAGAGTGAGCCTGCAGGTGCAGGTGACATTTCACCTGGGATGAATGGAACTCTGACTCTGCTACTTCCTCCCTTTATTTTTTTTCCTACCATGAAAGTTTTTCCTGGGAAAATTCATTTACTAAGTCAATTGTACATGATATCTTCTTTGTTTTGCTTCTGAGCAATTTGAACTAAGTCACCATACTCTATATACATTCATTCAACTCTTATTTCTTTATAATAGCAAATCTATGATCTATAAAATTGTTGATGCCCTTGGAGACTCATCTTTTCTCATCTAAGTATATTTATGTGACGGTTGTTTTGAATATATAAATTTGTAATTTAATATTTTACTTACACTTTTTTGTTTTCTTTATTTTTTAAAAATTTGAGTGGTCTTTAAATTTTAGATTAATTCTGAGGAACAGTTGACAAAACTGTATGTGAATATTTCTGTATTTCACCTAACTAAATGAGGACTTAGACATTGTATCAAATTAAATGCAATGTGGTAGATGCATACCAGGAAATATTTACAGCAGTTAGAAAACAAATATTAAAGGCCAAAATAGAAAGTGGGCAAATACAGTTTTCAGCAAAAAAATAAAATAGAAAAGCAGATAATAAACACAATAATAAAACAAAAATATTTACATACACTGGTGTTTATTAAACAGTATCTACATTGCAAGAAGACATGGAGAAACACATACATTAAAATATTAGAATTGTTTATGGGGAGTGGAGGTGGGGAAAGGGAGAAAATGGAATCAACCAATACATTAGTTAATCAGTCCATAAAATGAAAGGAAATTAGACTACTCAAAGGAAATTATATTTCTGATGAAACGACGTTATTATCTAAGGGATCTAATTTATTTGACTTTCATCAACTGAGGTTCAATTGGGCAAAAGTAAATCAGAACAATCTACTAGAATTGAAGAAAAGTTAATAAAAGAACACAGAGAAAATATTTGAGAACTATAAACAAGCATAGAATAATTGCGGATATTCAGTCTACTTATTTTGTTTTGTATTGTTTTGTTTTTTGGTACCAGAGATTGAACTCAGGGGCACTCGACCACTGAGCCACATCCCCAGCCCTATTTTGTGTTTTATGTAGAGACAGGGTCTCACTGAGTTGCTTAGAGCTTCACTGTTGTTGCTGAGGCTGGCTTTGAACTTGCGATTCTCCTGTCTCAGCCACCCAAAGAGCTGGGATTACAGTCATGCGCCACCATGCCCAGCTCAATTTACTTGTTATACACTGAATTATACCCACTAAAAGTCATATTTTGAAGTCATAGCTTCAATTAAGACTATATCTGGAAACTTTCTTTTGAGACATAACTAACATTAAATGAGGTTCTAAGGGACCCAATTTAGTAGAGTAGATGTTCTTACAGGAAGAGTAAGCGATACCAGGAGTACATGCACAGAGTAATAGCCAAGTAGAGACAAACCAGAAAGTGACCATCTGAAATTCAAGGAGAGAGGCTTCAGAGGAGACTCTGCCTGAACTTTATTTTATTGTTTATTTATTTTATTTTTATTTTTGTCTGAACTTTAATACTGGACTCATATCTTCCAGAATTGTGAAGAAAATTTTGTTTTTTTGTTGAATTTTGTTGAATTCATCCAGCCTATGATATTCTGTTATGGCAGCCCCAGTTGACTATCAGTTGATTTTGAATAATCACTAACTCTTTTGAACTTTCTCATTGACTAGTTGAAATACATGTTGAAACTGATTAACTTTTATCATTTGCTTTTCCTCACATAAGAGATTATTCTCTCTCAACCAAGAATATTGGTGACAAAAATGAAATTGAGAGTGTAAATTAGTCCTGATATAACTGAAATAGAGAAATAAGAAACAATGTTCAGCTATTATTTAATCAATGGGTGTACTAGTTTGGAAAGAGCAATCTCTTTCAAAGTGAAACCCTGTATAAAAAAAGACTTTGTAAGTACTACTAGTGCTTCTATTTAGCATATCTAAACTAGGTATGTCTAATTAGACATTATTATATAGGAAGGAAAAACAGGATATTACATAGACAGATAACATCTCCATGCTCAGTTCTGGAAGATAGTAGAATGAAGACATAAATTAGAAAGAAACAATCCAGTATGACATATGCCTGCATTTCTGCAGCAGGGTGTCAGGAGAATCTAGAGAAACAAGAAGACAGGAAGATTCATAATCTCTTGCCTGGGTTTTCATTTGAGAATCAGGCAACTTTATTGAGGGCTTCTGCATTCAGCTTTATTATGTTTTTCTTTTCCTTCCTTCCTCCCTTCCTTCCTTCCTTCCTTCCTTCCTTCCTTCCTTCCTTCCTTCCTTCTTTCCTTCCTGCCCGCCTTCCTTCCTTCCTTCCTTCCTTCCTTCCTTTCTTTCTTTCTTTCTTTCTTTCTTTCTTTCTTTCTTTCTTTCTTTCTTTCTTTCTTTCTTTTTCTTTCTCTTTTTGGTGTGTGTGTGAGAGAGAGAGAGAAAGACTGACTCTCAAGGAGAGAGAGAGGAATTACTCAGAAGGAAGTTTCATTTTCCTTTCTTAAACAAATGAGTTTCATTTTCCTTTCTTAAACAAATGAACAAGAAGATGTTCAAATTTCCTACATTATTGGAGAGAACAGTGAGAATATGGTTTCAGACTTTGCATCCTAGACCTTTTGAATTGACTACCTTAGGACAAAAAGCATATAAAAATCATAGTTCATAATATTTAAGGTCAGTAAGAGCTAAAAGAAGTCTGGCACATCCAAGAGGACCATCAATGAGTCAATTGCTGAAGGAAAGGTAACAAATCAGACAAATACCTTCCAATTGACCAATTCAGCATCAGATACCCAAAGAAAATCCATGGATGGAATTGAAGATGGACACGAAGGAGTCACCAATCCAATGACCAGAACACTGAGTCTATAAATCCACTCTATAGGACTGTGATCTTGGACTACAGACATGAAGAATTTTAAACAAAAAGATTGAGTTATCGAGGGATTATAGCTCTAGAAAAGGATATCATTTACCACAAAATAAAATACACATTCTTCACTAATCTGACTAGAGCATACACAAATTTCTAACTCCTGTATAAGAATTTTCTCAATTATTAAGTAAAATTCTATAAAAATTCTAAACATAAGAGTAAATGACCTTTGTAGAGAAAATTTTTAATTGCCTAAAGTTGTTGTATTAGCATTAGGATTATCTTTGCATTATTATAATCATTTGTTTCTGTGGCTGAATATAGATGTAGAAATATCTTGGAATATGTTCTGTTAAATATGTAAATCTTGTACAAAGACACCCAGTTCTAAAGTAGCAAAGTAAATCTTCCCACATTAAAAAATAAATGAATATTTCATTGAAAGTATCTCAAAATTCAATATTATTTATAAATATATATATAAATTAATTAGTTTGATCGAATGCTGTGTAATACATACGTTACCTCCATTTTTGAGAGCTAAAACATTTTTAAAAACCATTTAACATGCACAAAATAAAAACATAACAACAACATAAAATTATTGGAACTAATGTTGGCCAGAAAATTTAAATTCTTAAAATAATTGAAAATTATGTTCCAATTATGTGTCAAATAAGTGAAATGGATGATTACTTTTTCATTTCTTACAATATAGCTATTTTTAAAGATTCATAATTCAAAAGTGGAAGTACGTAATCTATTACAGAAGATGTTGTTTGCTCCTAGGAGAAGGTAAAATCATGATAATTCTAACAAACAATCAGGCTAGAACCAACTGTTATTTCATTTCAAATGTTATGTTTGTCACATATCACCTTGTCATTTATTATTGAATTGAAGTTTTGGTGATACACTGATATTTTTAAGTATTTGCCAGTATCAATTTTTATGTTTATAGAATTTTGAATTCTAAAGGAATTAGAAGAGATTTATTCTAATAACCTCACTGTTAAGAATTCCTTTTCAGAACACCTGTCAGGGTTTAGTCTTCTGTGTATAACTGCACTGAATGGGAATCCATCCTCATCCATTTGTCCTTCCTTCCTTCCCTCCCTCCATCCCTCCCTTCCACCTCATCCCCCTCTCCTTTCCTTCCTCCCTCTCTCCTTTTCAACCTTGCCTCCTTCCTTCCTTTGTTCATTTCTTATCTTTTCTGCAAATGCTTACTGAGTCCTCTGTCTTCCACACAGTGGCTAAATAGTCCATATGTAGTTTAAAAACAGATCTCGTTTATTTATATTCCATTGCATTTCAGAATACCAGCTATGAAATAAATAAAGCACATTCTAAATGATGTAATGAATGCTGCAGAATGTCTGATTAGCAGACCATTTCCTAGATTAATATTAAATTTGGCAACTACAGATGAGAATGATATAAGCAAAAGGGAAATTGAAAGTATTTTTCCTTTCTTTCTCCCCTCTCACCCTCCATTTAAAACAGCAGAGAGAAAGCAACTACATTTAAAATAATAATAATTTAATTTAAAATGTCAGTTTGTAGTTTTGGCAAAATTTGTGCAAGATTTTAGAGTCATGATTTTTCTTGTAATTTCCAAGTATGTGTACTCTTGTGTTAGTTAGCTTTTGATCATGGTGACAAATAACTGAGATAAACAACTTAAATGGAGGAAGTTTGTATTTTGGCTCAGAGTTTCAGAGGTTTCAGTAAATGGTCACTTTGTCCTGTAGCTTTGGGCCTGTGACAACACAATACATCATGACAGATGTACAACATTGTCTCAGACAGTATTGTTTTTCCTAATAATTATGACCAGTACCTCCAATTCCCTCTCTTACCAAACAGTAGCAAGATCAAATCTTCTAAATCTTGCATGCATTTTTTTTTAATTTAAGACAAAATTTCCTTTTTTTCATTCATTTCATACATCCATTTTTTCATTCCATTTCATTTTTTCCATTTGTCATTTCATTCTATTGGTGTATAATCCTAATATTTATTTTGTAAATCTGTGTCATCATTCTGACTAAAAACTACAAGTTTATATTCACAGGCATGCATATATGCAAAATCATGGCCTGATTTTGACCTTCAGATAAGAGCTTAGTGACTCGACATAGACTGACTTATAAATTAAATTTGAATTCTTCATATTATACTTTATAGGTTTTACAGAACCACTTGACACTAATGAATGATATTGAGATTGTGCCATATTACAAAAGTGCATTCATAAAGATGCTTTGCAGACATCATTATTTTCTTTAACTTAAATACACACTATGGCATTAACATATTTGGTAACAGCGTCATACAATCTTATATTTATTTAACTTACTTTTGTTGTTTAAACCTTAATTCCATATCATTTAAAATAAAATTAGAATATGCTCTTAATTTTAAGTTATTAGTGTCAGTTGTTATATCAAGTCAGTAATATATGTTCCACTTTGAGGACTAGAAATAAGTTTATACAACTCTAAGATTTCTAGTTTTCTTCTTTTTTCACCAAGTATTCTAGTTATTACATATGCTATTCAAGATACTTCAACACAGTTTTGAGACAGGGGAAATAATTCAGTCTCAGCCTAAGGGTCCTTCAACAGATAAATGAAAAAAGAAAATGTGGTATATACCACAATGGAATATTACTTATCTATAAAAAAGAATTAATTTATGACTTTCCCAGTAAATAGATGGATCTAGAGACTATTATGCTGAGTGAAATAAGCCAACATCAAAAATCCAAAAGTTGAATGTTTTCTCTAATATGTGGATGAGGGGAGCAGGGAAGAATAGAATTTCAATGGATTAGACAAAGGGAAGTGAAGGGAAAGGAGAGGGGATAGGAAAAGAAAAGATAGTGGAATGAATCTGACATAAATTTTCTTTATTCGTATGAATACACCATCACTGAGATTCCACATTATGTACTACCACAAGAATAGATCCTTGATATTTAGAAATTAATACAGTTTAGAGAAACCATGGCTCAAAACAGAAGTCTTAAGAGGAAATTTTAAAATATTTTAAATATATGAAAATGAATATATAACTTTCAATTATGTAAAATTCTGTGAAATAGTGCCTAGATGGAAATTTAGAGAATAGATGTACATATTGGAAATTCACCACAAACTATGACAAATCATATGCATCAATGTATAAAATGTATATATTATTATTATATGATATATATATAGTCTAATATATAGTCTATAATACAATAATGTATAATATATATAGTCTAATTTATGGAGCATTCATTCTTAGTATTCCTATGAAATAAATAATACGTGAAAAAAGTTTTTATGTATTTTATGATATATAATTATGATACAATAATACACAATGTACTTATATATTGTATATTATGTAATATATATGCATAATTATATATATGAATTATATATTAACTTATTCATCATTTGTTATATATGATTATAATTTTATATACTATGTAATATATATATACATATAACAAATATAAGGAATAATATATAATTATATGCATTATATATTATTCATTACATATATCATGTCATATATATTACATTTTATTATAAATATAAATATATATGATATAATACATATTAATATGTATTTTATATATTGTTACATATATAATATATAACAATCAGACTTTTTTTCAAATACAAAAGACTGGTTCCACATTTGACACAAAATTTGAAAAAGCTCAACAACTGTTTACTATGAAATCTAAGCAAACTAGCAATGCAAGGGGCTTGCTTGATTTGGTAAAAATGTGTATATATTTATAATAAAATCTTATTATTAGCCATATTATGTATATATATGGATATTTACACATACATATTAGCCATATATACATTCACACACCCATATATACATGCCTATAGAAATATTTATACTTCATTTCTATACGTGTAATAATATACACGCATATACTTCCAATCTGTCAGTTGAGAATATTTACAAGCAACAACAACATCCCAGTAACTATGAGTGTACCTAATTCACAAAACTGCTTTAAATACCCTTTTCCAATAAAATAAACTAGAGGTCCTTTGAGAAGTGGCTGACTGTGAGAAGAGACAAGGAATATAAAAAGTCACTTTGAGTATGTTACACTGCTAGCAAGCAAAAGAGTACTACACACACATTTGCACATAATGATGGGGCTATTTCAAAAGGACACAAACAGGACCCAAATGGGCACACCACACACACACACACACACACACACAATTTCTCATAGCCAAAGCCGGAACAGTTTGGAAATAAAAAACAGTAGTGTTGGATTATTACCCAATGTATAAAATACATATCCATGGGTTTATACAGATATAATAATGTTGAATAAATAAATATGTAAGGCTGGAGAGGAAGCAAATCTCCTGTGTAGTAGAATTCTAAACAATTTGTGTTTTTACCTGCCCTAAAGAAGGGGAGCATAGGTCCTTGCTCCTTTAGTATGGGTTGTGTATTGTGATTTCCTTCCAAACAGCAAAATAGGGGAAAGGAAGCAAAAACGGTAATTTCACAGTGAAGTAGCTCTTAAAATGTACCTGTGCCAGGTGATCAAAGTTCACATTCATAGTGATAAACCATGTTCACAGAATGTTACCTTGACAATGTGGTGACAATGGTACCCTACCTTTTCTTCATCCTGAAAACATAACCCCATTTTAACCATAAGAAAAACTTAAGACAAACTCTAATAAATAGACAGTTTAAAATATCTGATCAGTCTTTCTTAAAGTCATCCTGAAAGCCAGAATCTACATGAGTCTATGTAAATGTAGATAAAATATTTTCATTAATTGCAGTTATCACTATTACTTCACTAAGTAAAAATGAGATTTTTTTCATGTGTGACATTTAATAATAAAACTTCTTGCACTGTAATTGGGAACACTATAGTTTCTTCTCAATTTTTATTGCAAATCTAAAATTTAAAATATATGTACAAACTATATATATATATGAATAATATTTTGTATAAGTGGCTAAGTACATAAATATAGGCACTATATAAATACGTAATATTATATGTACACATATAGTATATCTGTGTTTATATACCTAGATATATGTATATATTTTATATTATATACTACATATTACATATATAGAAAGAGTACATTTTGGAGACTTTATGGTAGAACTTTGAATAAGTATCCTTCAATAGTATGTAGAAATTGTTCAGAGCAGCAATGTGAGCCAGATAAATTTTAATCCAAGAAGTAAGCCAAACCTTGAAGGAAAAAAGATAGAAATGTTATTTCTGAATCATTTTATCATTTGTTTCTCTAAAAGATAGGAATAAATAATTTTTAAAAATACAGCACAATCAAATGTTGTGTCTACCATTTAACTCCTACTTTTGCATTGATCAAGTTCAGCCCTTGTTCTGTTTTTGTTCAGACTCTGAATCTCATAAGAGATTTTCATGAATCTATTATGTTTCCACAGCACATACAATTACACATTGAATAATTTCGTATACAATGACTTTGAATAACAATAATAATTATTATTATTAATTTCCATTCCTTATTGGTATTAAAATCTTTAATACATTTTGTTTTTTCCCCTAACTTTGATGTATGTGCTCTGAAGGCAGAATGTTCTCTGACCTACATGATCTTTTTGTAGATTGTGTGTGAAAATTGATTTCATGAAAGGCCAGGCTGATGATGACTGAGGTCTTAAAATTAAATGACTTAGATTTATATATATAAGCAAATCTATATATATATAAAAATCTATGTATTTCTGTATGTATAAATCTCTCTATATAAATCTATATATATCTATAATCTACTATATATATATATATGTATATATATATATATATAGTCTACTTTTTGGAGCATTCATTCTTAATATTCCTATGAAATAATAAATAATATTTAAGTGCAAAAAGATTTTTTTAGATGCCAATAAAAATTGGAGCTTGTTATCAATAACCTTCTTGATGCCCATGTAGAAAACTTTCAGAGGCTGGCTTTACTATTTTCCCAGCAGGGCATATCCCCAAAGGGCCTTTGCCAACCCAGCTCTTTGCCCTTTTTTTCTTGTATAGTTCCAAAACATAACCTTATAATGTACTGTGACTTCAATATACTAAAAGAAGGGAGAATTATTTGGAAGCCAGGACCCTTCTCATCCCTCCTAGAACAAGATGTCCTATGACACTCTAAGCTGAGTATCAAATGACCCTTAGTGTACAAAACCCAGACCAAAATGCCTTTTTGTATCCATCAGCAGGAATGCAATGAAAAGTATGTGCAGACCAGACCCATCCACGCTTAGCAGTTTTCCTGAACTGTGGGGGACTGACTCACCAATCTACTCAGGATTCTGTACCCTTTCCTGCCTATTTATGAATAATATAATTGCTTCAGTTACTGACTGAATATTTTGTCTTCCTATATTCATGCAAGTGGGAATGGTACTGGTGCACAATGTTGCCAAGGTGTTTAGAGTCCTCCCCTGTGGTTAACAGCTGTGCCCAGTGAACATGCTTCCCTTTCCTTGTCAAGATGTTAGGGAATAGGAGCATTCCATGCTACTCTTCCATGCTACTCATATTTACCAATGCTCTGCTCAGTGCCTGATATATTGTTGATATCTAGATAAATACATTACTTAATTGATAAGGATTAATAATTGTTTATACATTATATACATATATATGCATAGTGATATATGAATTCATCCATTTAAAAAAATTTTTTTAGTTGTAGAAGGACACAATATCTTTATTTATTTATTTTTATGTGGTGCCGAGGATCGAACCCAGTGCCTCATGCATGCGAGGCAAGCGCTCTACCACTGAGCTACAATCCCAGCCCCATGAATTCATCCATTTTGAATACATATAAAATGAAATATGTTCAAACATCAGAAGAAAAAATAATATATGATCAGTGTAGTAGAATAAAGTACAATTTTGTAGATTAAAATCATGTTTTTGTGTAACTATTAAGTCTACACTAATCAGCCAGGAAATACTTGGATCTTTTAATGTCACTGGACTGTTTGTCCTTAGAACACAATTTCTTGACTATAAAATAATGTGTTCAGCATAGATTGTATATGAGACTTCTAAAAATTATCATCCATTTGTCTTATGAAAATTCTAATGTATTATATGAAATCATAGTTATTAATTTTATAAACTGATTTCTTGAATTTGATAGTAATCTTGTTTATCACTAAGGAAATAAAACTTCTAATGCTTTGGTGAAAAAAATTTAACATGCTATAAAATATCTCATAAAACAATATATTAGCTAAAATTTACAACTTAATTTGAAACTATCTTCTTATTATGAAGAGAAAATTACATGTGAATCAAACAAAATCATCCATAAACACTATTGATTTTCTCCTTGCTGTGACCTACATTCTCTTCTAGCCTGGTGCTCATACCAGTATTGGCACTTCATGAATAAAATCCTTCAGAAAAATCTCCACGATGGACTCCTGGTTTTATACAATGCAAATCTACAGAGAAAACAAAGCAAAAATGCATTCAGTAATTTTCTAATAACTTTACTACAACATTAACTTGATTGACTATGCCATAATAATGTACTGTACAGCTTGAGGTATAATTAAAGGTATTCCTGTTCTTAAGCTATTTAGGAGATAAGTTACCAGAACTGCAGCCCACTGATCCACTCAATAAATCATTCTTCTAAGATGGCTGATTTCCACATGAAAATAAGCAGAACCCCTGCCAAAAACATCAATCAAAGATCTATATTTGTATTTTTAGAAATGCCAATCTTTATTTTAAGGTATATACTTCAAAATATGTAAAGAGAACTTTCTTTTTGTTTGTTGGTGTTAACTGTAAATATGTCAGATATACAGCTTTTGATAATATGCAGACTAGGGTAAAATGATTTATTTATTTAGCACATTCATTCTTCTTGCATTAAGCAACATGAGGAAATCCTTAGTATATAAACCTTAAGTAGTGCATGCAAGGAATCCTCATAACTTTGTGATTAAAATAATATCCAGCTCCCAAAGGACTGTAGCTCTTAGAGGAGGACAGCAGCCCAGTTGGGCAACTCAGTTGTAGTAGCAAGGAAATGGACTGAGACAGCATAATATTCATGCCATGTGGTGCCTGATGAAATGTAAGATGAGTAATAGGGCATTTACTGGTCACACATTTTCTCCCTTCACTGCTTTTCTCAAACCAATGCTCCATAATTTAACTATTGCCTTTACTTCCATCACTATTTGAAAATTTATGTTGCTAAATTTTTATTTGGAATTAACTGGATTTCAGTAACATGAAGTAGAGACAGCTTGTAATTGTAACATCTGTCAGAGCCAGAGCTTACTTAAAACAGATCTTTTCTGAAAAGATCTATCATTTTTATTTATTCAGACTAAGGTTCTACATTTCAAAGTCTTGGTCAGATGTAAGTATTTTGGTATTAAAAGGTCAGGATAAGTTTCAGTGAATGTCAAGTGCTCAGTTTAACAGAACAGAAGTCTGCAAAGAATCAAACTTTTCTTTTTGATGCAGGATGAACATCATGTGTAAATAAAATTTCTAAAGTACATCCTAAAAAGAAAATTCATATCATACAACTCATTAAGAAGGAAACTTAGCTTTTATTTTTTTACTAGTAAAAAAATAGCATATGCAGTATAAATATTACATATCATTCAAATCATTTGTTGCACCTCTTCTTTGTCCAGGTCATCGGCATAAACAGGAAAACAAACAGCTCGCGTTACTAAACCAAGGAGCTCCCTTATGTGAAAATCTTGTTAACACCACCCTGGATTCAGGAGTAGTGCAGTCCTACTTTCCTAAAGAAAAGGAAACTTCCCATGAGGGAATAACTACCTTTGTATCGCCAGCAGTAGCCTTGTGGCTGCCTCCAGACGTTGTCCAAGGAAACTCAAATTTCACTGGAGAACCACACTTGCCAGTCTTCAGAGTCTTCTTCTTTGAGTTTGGTAGCAAAATTTCTTTACAACTGCTAAGCTTTAATTTCAAATGCCATATCACCCTATAGATCTATTTAGGGAATATTAATATATATGTCCAGTTCAATTCAGTTATAATTCTAGCTAACTGACCTTAGATATCTAAAAGGTACATAAAGCAGGGCATTTATCAAAAGGAATACATTACTTCCATTAGTTCCCATACTCTGTTACCTCTTTACATACTTAAAATATTATTTATTTCATGTGAACAAAAGGGTAAACATTAGGTCTCTTAAATATTAGTTAGAGGAGGCCCTAATAAGCACTTAGATGAATAATCAAAATCACCTATAATGAAATGCAATCAGTTATAGTATTTCCTGGCTTTGCTGATTCAGATGATCTTAAACTATATTCATTGACTAATGATAGTTTGCTAGTGTAACAAACGCAAATAATATATAAAAAAACAGTATTTGAATTTACTGTGTCACAAATCTACCAAGGAGGTGTCCCGAAAAGGAAACAGAAATACTATCTATCGTCTTAGGAGAAGGAGGACTCGTGAATTAAGACATAAGGTGTCCAGATGTCAATATATTATATTTTATATTACAGAAGAACCTTTTAAACAGTATAGTCATGCATTAAACTAGGCATAAAAGAGGACAGAAAACTTTGATGCAAAAATAAGTCCCATTTACAAATTCATTAATCACTTTGGATACTATTATTATTATTATTATTATTATTATTATTATTATTATTATTTGGCACTAGGGATTGAACTCAGGAGTACTCAACCACTGAGACACATCTCACAGCCCTATTTTATGCTTTATGTAGAGACAGGGTCTCACCGAGTTGCTTAGTGCCTTGCTGTTGCTGAGGCTGGCTTTGAACTCACGATTCTCTTGTCTCAGCCTCCCAAAGTGCTGGAATTACAGGCGTGTGCCACCGTGCTCAGCTACACTTTGGATATTATGTTATTTAACTCCATGCTTGTCATCTAAATTTTTTTCCTAAATGTCATATGGTATATTTTAGTATTTAAAAATATATAGAAAGTACTGATATATATAGTAAGCTGACAGTTTCAGTTATCTATTGCTATGTCACATACCTCTAAAATAGAGTGGCTAGAAACAAAAGGAATTATTTATTTGGGTTCACAAATATGCATTTTGTGCAGGTTTCATTGAAGATGGCTTTGTATTTGCTCCACGTGGTGTCAGCAGTTTTAGCTTATCTGGGGCTGGGTGAGAACTTGTTCACACAAGCCTGTCAATCTAGTGCTGGCTTTCAGCTAGGAATTCACCTTAGTTTGTTGGTCTAGAGGCCTCAATTCTCACAATCCAATGACTGGTCACTAACACAAAGTGTTCCAAAAGTTCAAAAGTAGAAGTCTCTGGCTTCATAAGGTCTAGATATTGTAACTAGCAGTCTCAATTCTGCCATATTTCATCTATCCAAATAGCTCTACCACCTTCTGAAATATAAGATGAAACTACCTGGTCCCACATTCAGGAGAGAGGAGTGACAATCTTTATTTATCTCACCTTCACTGTACCTCAAATACAAGAAATGTGCTGCAGTTCATCTATTACAGCCTACTTAGTTCTGTAAGTTGAAGATTAAAGATTATATTGGTCATTTTGAAGTATCCCATAGGTTAAAAATTTAGTGATAAATGTAAATAACATTTAACCATCCTTATTGAGGAAGAATTGATAAAAATTGTGCATATTTTAGGAGTACAACTTCATGTATACATACATTGCAGAATGATCATAAAAGATCAAGAAAATTCAAAATAAAGAACAAAAGCAACAAAGATTGACTTATGCAATGTTCTTTCTTTCTTTTTTTTTTTAATGTGGTTCTGAGGATAGAACCCAGTACCTCATATGTGCAAGGCAAGCGCTCTACCACTAAGCCACAACTCCTGCCCAACTTTTGCAATTTAAAATAGATGAATTATATATTATGTGAGTTATACTGTACTTATTATATCTCTATAGAGCTTTACAAAAGCAAAAAACAGGAAAAACACATTCACTAAAAATTTACCATGAGTCAGACACCATGAGGTCATTTTGCACATATTAACTCATTTAATCCTCACAGCAACTTAATGGAATACACACCCACATATCACATATATATATATACATATATTTATACATATATATACACATATTTCATATACATAATAAGTTGAGACAGAGATTAAAAGTTTGCTCAAGGTCACATAGTTGGTACATGGAAGAGCCAGAATATAAACTTAAACAATGACCCTCTACTGCTTCTGTGAAGAACTAATTCTAATTCCATGGCTAACTAACTTTCCATGAACTTTATTGCTTAATTTTACTATTGTAGCCAGAAACTTTCTAATCAGTTAGCATAATTTTAACAGAATATTTTAACAAATTCAAGTGATCACAGAAGCTAATTTTTGTGATACTCAAACTACCTCCTCTAAGGATAAAGATTTTTTATTATGCCTGTATTTTTATATTGTTTTACCATAGTAGTTATTCCTCTATAAGAGCAAGATTATATCTCTTAAAAATTTCCAAGTCACGTAACATTTATTTACAGATGTATTCTTTCATAGCAGAGAGTGCTAGACTCTCACAACATCATTGTGATACAAGTTTTAGTTGAATTTTACAATGAGTAAACAAAAATATATGAAACAAATAAAATGGGAACTGAGGTATTCTAACTATAACATTATTTTTCTTACTTTGCATTATTTTAAGTTGTTGATAACCCAAAAGTATATACTAAAACAAAGTTAAGATTACCATAAAAGTTGAAAATATCATTTGAATTTATATTAATTATATTTATATTAATATATCTTTATTATGTTATATATTAATGTTTTAGTATATGTTATATAATATATTTTATATAATTATTTATATAGAATATGTGTTATGAGTGAGACTAGGAGTATATGGTCCATCCTAGGAAATAACTCCTTTTCATCCACAAACCTACATTACCACAAAAGTTATTTGCTTCTAAAGTACAACCATGGAACTGGCATAAAACATATTTGCACTCCAAATAATAAAAATTGGAAAGAAAAAAGGTAACGGTGGGTTCCAGGCAAGTCCAAAGCCCAGAAGGGCAAATTCTAATAGATTTCAAGCTCTGAGAATTATCTTTTCTAACTTGGTGGTCTATCCGCCTGGCCCAATGCAGTAGTAGCCCCACCCTCTTAGTCCAGTGTTACTGTTTTTTCCCAACCTCTACATCTGTGCTTTGTCCCTTAAGTGCTTTGTCCCTTAAAGTTATTCTTCCTTCATTTCATATCATCTCTATTTCTTTCAGTCCAAGATGGCAGCATTTCTGTTGATACAAAAATTGCAAAAGCATTTTGGGTTGTTCATGAAACTCAACAAGACCCATGCCATCAGACTTGTGGTCCTACTGTGATCTTCCTAAATGACTGCATTTCTGTTTTAGGTTTCTGCTGAGAAAGGTAAACCTGTCCATAAATAATACATCTGATGTCTTTAACCAATGATTGGCAGGCACACACTTCTTGTTTCCACACCACACTGGACACACTGGTGCTTTTCCAAATCATCAAGTGCTCTTCTTTTTTCCTTAAAAATTGACTTCATTTATAATTCTTCTCACGTTAAGCAATGTCTGAAGTCTATTTGCTGCTGCTATAAAAGGATGCCACAGATTAGGTAAATTATAAATAATAGATGTTTATTCATTTTACAGTTCTAGGGGTTGGGGAGTTCAAGATCAAGGGGCTACATCTGCTAATGGCCTTATTGTTTCATCATAACATGACAGAAGGACAGGCAAGCACATGGAACAGAGAGAAATATTGTGATAAACTCATCTGACCATGAGGATCTCACTCCATAACTCATGCTCCTGAAATGGACTCAATCTATACATGAGGGTGGTACTCTCCCTACCTAATCATCCAAGTTCCCATGTCAATACTGTTAAAATTACACTTAAACATTACACTTAAACATTAGTTTTTGAGGGGATATTCAAACTATAGCAAGTAGGAAAAAAAATTCAGGTGCATCTACCTAAATTTTCTTGAAACCTTCCTTAGCCAAATAATCTATTCACAATTTGAATGTATGTATTCTTTTTTAAATTTGTTCTAATTAGTTATACATGACAGTAGAATGTATTTTGATACATCATACATGGAGTATAATTTCTCATTCTTCTGATTGTACATGATGTAGAATCATACCAGTTGTATAATCATATATGCATATAGGGTAATAATATCTGATTCATTTGACTATCCTTCCTACTACCATACCCCCTCCCCTCCCTTTACTCCCTTCTGCCTAATCCAAAGTACCCCTATTTTTCTCTAGCCCCCACCTTATTGTGAATTAATATCCACATATCAGAGAAAACATTTGGCTAGTGGTTTATTGGGATTGGCTTATTTCACTTAGCATGATATTCTCTAATTCCATACATTTACCTTCAAATGCCATAGTTTCACTCTTCTTTAAGGATGAATAATATTCCATTGTGTATATATACCATATTTTTTTTTGTCTATTCATCTGTTGAAAGGCATCTATCGTGAACTGAGCTGCTGTAAACACTGATGTTGGCTGCATCACTCCAGTATTCTGATTTTAAGTCCTTTGGATATAAACCACGGAATGGGATAACTGGGTCAAATGGTGGTTCTATTCCAAGTTTTCTAAAGAATCTCCATACTGCTTTCCATAATAGTTGCATCATTTTGCTTTCTCACCGGCAATGTATAAATGTACATTTATATAAATGTATCTTTTTCCCCTGCATCCTTCTCAACATTTATTGTTGCTTTTATTCTTGGTAATTACCATTCTGACTGGAGTGAGATGAAATCTTAGAGTAGTTTTGATTTTCATTTCTCTAATTGCTAGAGATGTTAAATATTTTTTCATATATTTGTTAATTTATTGTATTTCTTCTTCTGTGAAGTGTCTATTCAGTTGCTTAGCCCATTTATTGATTGGATTATTCATTGATGTGGTGTTGAGTTTTTTGAGTTCTTTATATATCCTCTAGATTAATGCTCTATTTGAGGTGCATGTGGTAAAGATTTTCTCCCATTCTGTAGGCTCTCTCTTCATGTTACTGATTGTTGTCTTTGCTGGGAAGCTTTTTAGATTGAATTTGTCCTATTTATTGATTCTTGATTTTACTTCTTGTGCTTTAAGAGTCTTGTTAAAGAAGTCAGTTCCTAATCTGACATGTGAAGATTTGGGCCTACTTTTTCTTCTATTAAGAACAGGGTCTCTGTTCTTGTGCCTAAGCCTTTGATCCACTTTGAGTTGAGTTTTGTGCAGGGTGAGATAGGGATTTAATTTTATTTTGTTTACATAAGGATATGTAATAAAATATATGTATTCTTTAAGATGATAAGTTTTTTTGCTTACTATCCTCCTCTCTTTCTTTTTATCCCCACCAGAATTATTTTTAAATCCATATACCCAAAGATACTCTATTAAAGATAAGTTTTATCATTTTATCATTTTAACATTTGTTATATTTTGATAAAGGTGGAACACAACATAATGACCTATGGGTAGATGAAAGGCAAAATTCTTTCTTTCTTACAAATGACATAAAGGAAGGCCATGTCATAAAGCCACACAGAAGTTGCATCCAGGGAAAGGACAACAGCAATCTGGAACTATAAGAAGCAATGTGGCAATCAGATTGTGATTATTTGGGTTGAATGGGCTTCTCGTGGATTGTATAGCTTCATGATTCCACAGGCAGAACAAAAGGAGACTATCCGTAGATTTTTGGAATCATGGTTTCTGGTAGATGTGTGTGTAGCAATCCAGGAATGATAGAGCAAGTCAAGAAAAATTGTTAAAAGATGGGTGTAGCAAACTTACCGCAAAAAAGAATTGAGGGCTCAAGATAGTACCATCACAATATTTGTGAAATATTGCATGGATATCTGGAATTTGTCTCTCAAATGACTCAAAATTCTTGCAACTTATATTCATTACTAAATTCCAAACCATTTCCAAAATTTTAGGTATTTCTTACAGTAACAACCTAGTTTCTGTTACCAAAATCTTTTTTAATTCCAAGATGTAGAAACAAAGTACCCCAAACTGGGGAGATCAATTATATAAAATTATTTTCTCACAGTTCTCAAGGCTACATGTTCTATCAAGCTGTTGACAGGATCATGGTTTTTCTGGAAGGTCTAGGGAAGATTCCATTACATAATTTAATCTTTGGTTTTGGCCCTTCAGACCATCATTGGAATTACTTGGCTTGCAGCTGTGTAACTCAAATCTCTTCCTACATGTTCTTCATATCGTGTTCTTCCTTTGTCTCTTTCTCCTTGTCTCTTATCTTCTGTGAACACAAATCACATTGAATTAAGGTCAATCCTAACGATCTAAACTTAGTCTGAGTCCATCTGCAATTATCTTATTTCCAAATAAGACCTTTTTTTAAAGTTTAGGGAAGGAATATTATTTTGTGTGAACAACCATCCAACCCAATGTACCTAGAGCTAATTATCCTTATTATTGTTTTCTTTCTAAACAGATAGTGTCAAGAACACTTCACAAGAACAGTATTTAACTGAAATATTTTAATTATTCTATATACATACAGGGTAGAATATCTTATAACGAATAGCTTATATTTATGAGGATGAATTCTAATGTTAAAATGCAGAGAAATTTTTAAGTTAATGATTTAAAATGTCCTACATAATTAAAAGTCTCATGTCAAAAATGGGAATGAAATACTTAGAAAATTATAGAATATTTTAAAGTATGTATTAGAGCTTGGAGTTTAAAAATTCCAAGTGGAAAATCCAGAACTTGGTTTTAAGTGAAATTTGTTTCACTTCATAGAGATGTGATCTTAGGCATATTAATTGATGCCAAGTTGCATCATTCTTGGAAGAAATGATGGTATGATTTCTGATAAATGAATGTTTATTAGAATTCTGGTAAATTAATGTCTAATGCCTATCTCAGAGTATATATTCAATGAATTTTCCTTGTTTTTTTTTTTTTTTGGTCTTACATCAAATATTTTAGATAGTATTTTATAAAAAGTACTTGTAATTACTCCAAATTAACTTGTTAATCATTTCTTACTTATTGCCTATTTAAAATAATATGTATATGCTTTATTGCTGCAATAGGATCATCAACAATTACAATTTTAATAGCATTAAATATGTCATAGAATATTTATTGGTGCTTGTGATGTGCACCTAAACATTGATCATTTATAAAACAAATTGTCATAGAAATAAAAATGATAGTCAGGCATAGTGGCATATGCTAGTAATGTAAGTGACTTAGGAGGGAGAGGTAGGAGGATCATAAGTTCAAAGCCAGCCTTAGCAACTTAGTGAGGCCCTAAGCAACTTAGTGAGCAACTGTCTCCAAATAAAATATAACAAAAGGCTGGTTGACTCAGTGGTTGAACACCCTGGGTTCAATTCTTGGTTCAAAAAAAAAAAAAGAAAAGAAAAATTTGGCTATAGAGATATTAATATGTTGATGTCAGATATAACATGTGGATGAACAGTAAGTAAACACCTGCACACTCCAAACCAACAAGTTACAGTATAGAACACTATAAAATGCACAGGTTTTTCAAATACCTATAGAAAGTTTAACAAAAAGTATTTTCCGTTGGGCTCAAATAAGTACTAATAATATATACAAAGGAATTGAAATCAGGGGTATTGCATTCTTTAATCATGGTGAAATCAATAGAAAATCAATAAAATTAAACTGGAATATCCCTGGATATATGAAAACTAAACAACACATTCCTGCATAACCATCTATCAAAAAGGAACTAAATAGCCAGGCACAGTGTACATACCTGTAAACCTAGTGGCTTGGAAGGCTAAGCCAAGAGATTCTTGATTTCAGAGCATGCCTCAGAAACTTAGCAAGGCCCTGAGCAACTCATTGAGACCCTGTTTCTAATAAAATACAAAATGGGCTGGGGATGTGACTCAGTGGTTAAGCACCCCTGGGCTCAATCCCTGGTACCTAAAAAAAAAATAAAGGGCGAACTCACAATCCTCCTGCCTCAGCCTCTGGAGCTACTGGGGTTACAGGAGTGTGCCACTGTACCCGACACTGTATTATTTTCTGTAACAACAAAAGATAATTAAGTGTCTTAAGTAAATGGATAAATACACTGCAATGGTGAATTAAAATACGCAATAGTGTTAAGATGTCTGTGCTGTCCAAAATATTTGTCAAAGCTTACTAGGGTATTATAGTAGCAAAGATAATGTAGTGTTGGTGTGTGGGTAAGCAAAAGACCAATGCAAAGAATAGAGTCCAGAAAGAGATCCCTTTATATATTCACTGCTACTGTCTGAACATGCCCTGGCAAAGAAGTTGTATGTTATAATACGATCATGAATATGAAAGTGTTAAAAGTTGGGGCTTTAACAATAAGATCACTTGAGTAGACTTGCCTGGATGGGATTAGGGCCCTAATAAAAGAGCCTGCAGAAGTAGGTTAGGACTCTGGCTGTTCTTCCTTGTGAAGACACCAAACAGTGAACTTGCTTTGTCCTCATCTTAGACTTCCCAATTTCCAGAGAATTTTATGAGGAAATAAAGTTCTATTATCTATAAATTAGCCTGTTTCTGGTATCTTGTTATAGCAGTACAAATACACTAATAGAATCCCTTATTTGAACCAACAGTAACACTAGAATTTAGTGAAAAAAGAGAATGTTATGGTTTGAAAATGAGTGTCCCCTTAAAGCTCTTGTATCAATGCAGGAATTTTCAGAAGCAAAATGATTAGATTTTAAAAGCTATAACCTAATCAGTGAAGTAATTCATTTGACAGATTAAACATTTGAAAAGACCAACTGGGTGGTAACAATAGGCAGGTAGGGAATGGTTGAAGAAGTTGTGTCACTGGAGGTGTGTTCTTGGGGACTACATCTTGACCGCTTAGCTGCTCCCTCTCTCTTTCTGCTTCCTGACCACCATGACATGAGAAGCTTCATCACCAAGCCTTTCCCACATGATATTCTGCCTCACCTTGGGCCCATAGCAATGGTATCAGTTGATCATAGACAGATCTTCTGAAACTGTGAGTCAAAACAAACTTTTCTTCCTTTAACTTTTTGTCATCAGCTATTTTGTTCTTGTCAGGTATAATAAGCAAAGAAAACCTGACTAACACAGATGGTAAATCTAATAAATGGCACTAGAAAGATTTATTATATTAAAAATTATCACATTTCATAGCTTAAAGAAATTAGTTATCAATAAAGCACAGAACTGAACAGAAAATGTAAAGTAGAACAATTTCATAAGAAAATTAAGAGTATATCTTCATGATCATCAGATTGTCAATTTTTGGGTTATTTATTTAGATTTTTTATTAGTATTATTTTAATAATATACATTTATGGGGTATAGTGTAACTATTTGATACCAGTATGCAATGTGTAATGATCAAATAATGATATTTATCATTTCAGCTCCCTTAACATTTTTTTAATTTTTTATTAACGAATAGTAATTGTACTTACTTATAACTTACACTGTTAAATTTCAACCCAAGTGTACAATGTACAGTGATCAAATCAGGACAGTTAACACTTCTATATCTGACCATTACTTTGTGCTTAGAGGCTTTAAGATACTCATGAAATATGTAACAGTTTATTGTGAACTGTAGTTACCCCACTGTATTGTGTAATACTGGAACTTATTACCTCTGTTTTGGTATGCATTAACCATCTTCCCAACATCCACTCTACCCCTGCACATTTTCCTAACCTCTAGTAATCACTGTTTTAGACTCAAATCCATTCTATTTGCCTTCCTCATATAAGAGAGAAAACGCAGTATTTTTCTGTGTTTGACTTAATGTTGTCCAGTTCCATCCACTTCATTGCAAATGATAGGTTATCATTCTTTTCTTTATGACCAAATGACTTTTTTATTGAAGAGATAAAATTATTTTAATGAGAATTATTTAGAGGTTTGATAAAATAGACTTCATCAACATTTTTGAATTTCTGTTCATTCAGGGATACCATAAAGAAAATGGAAAGGCAAGCCAAGATTGTGTTTTGTAATATCATATGCAGCTATTCAATGATAAGAAATTTTATTTCAATGTATATAACCAAGGGAAATTTGTAATTATAGTTGAAACAGGGCATACAAAAGCATGACCATACAAAGCATGATCATAGCAGATTTTTTGATAAAAGTCCCAAACACATAATAACTCAAATCTTCATCAACAGTGTTATGAATAAAAAAAACTGCAGTAAGTTTATGTAATGGAATACCACAAAGCAGTAAAATTAAAAGATAAATGTTATATGCATGAACAAAGAATAAACTCACAGACTTAACATTGAATTAAATGAGCTGAATTAGAAAAAGTACATTTTGTATGATCCTGTTTATATCAAATTTATGAGGTAGATCAGTTGATAGGAACAGAAGTCAGAAAAATGATCTCATTTGAGGTTATTGTCTGATTGTTCTCTATTTTCATCAAGGTTATAGGGCTAAATAAAGACATAAAATATAATGGGAGTACACTAAACTATAAACATTATATTTCAAAAATACAGAAAAATATTAATTGCTCTTTGGATACACACACACATACTGAAGCAAACTTTTTGTAGTAATTCCAGGCTTTCGATTAATTTATTAGTATCTTTCCAGTAAGACTCAAATTGCAAGGTACGTGTAGAGCCATGGGGCATCTCCAAGTGCTGGCAGTTCCTTTGTAAGTCTTGTAGACCCTCAAAGAGTCCTCCTGTTTTTGTTATTTCTCCTGGATTATTTACTTATTTTTTTGGTAAGATATACCATTATCTTATTCTTTCATTTCTTTTATGCCTGTTTATGGTTTTTGAGAGAAATTATTGGTGCCTAGACAAAAAAAATCTTGGGTAGAATCCTGGTGTGAGTAGAAATAAATGAGAGCTATTAGACAGGTACACTTTTACTTAATTGTGACAACTGTATTTTATATAAGGAGCGTAAAGTCCATAACTTTATATTAAATTTTAAAGTATCAATATCATAGTTTGATGAAAAATTATTTCTGTTTAAATTGGAAAATAAGATACATTACAGAAGATTATCATTAAGCTATTCATTTACTATAGTATCTTATGGATGATCTTATTTTATACAAATTTTATTCATTATAATATGTTTGATGTGTCATTTGTTTTATTTCAAAGTATACTATGTGAGTGAAAAACTATTCTGCAACTGTTTAATATAATCATAAATATTACTGCATTGTGTTCAGTTCTCTAAATGATGGATGTCTAAATGTCCAATTATCTTATATCCTAATTTATGGTATATTTTTGTTCCTTGTAACTTACTTGGTTATGTTTGTTAAAATCTGAAACTCTAATTAAAAGAATATATCAATTTTCTCCTTTCATGTCACGAATTTGGCGTTTATATATACTCGGGTTATATAATTGTTTTAATAAAATTTATAACATTCTAATTAATACACTCAACACAATATTTCTGTATTTATAGTAAATAGTATTCCTTTAAACCTACTTTTCCTGACATCCCAGTATTTACAACAGATGTTTACTTATTTAATTTTTGTATAGTAAAGATTTTGCCTATCTTTGATAAAAATCAAGGCAAATAAAGAGTTATAGTACATGGGCTGGGGCTGTAGCTCAGTGGTAAAGCGCTTGCCTAGCATGCGTGAAGCACTGGATTCGATCCTCAGCACCACATACAAACAATAAATGAATAAAATAAAGATCCATCAACAACTAAAAAAATATTAAAAAAAGTTATAGTACATGAATATATACAGTGTATATATGAGAAAGATTATATAATTTACAGTTTAGGTTTTAAGTATCCTTAAATTGATAACTTGCTGCTTGAATGACTAGCTAATAACAAATTAACTCTCTAGCATTTTAAATTATCTTTTCTATACATTGTATAGTTTATAACAAATGAAGAATGGATGCTGAAAACATAAACACAAAATCAATGTCATTTACCCCCTTAAGCAAATTTGTTTTCTTTCCTGAAATACTGTTTTTTACAAATGAACATGTATGTTTTAACATATTAATCTTTTCTGTAAAACTTTGAGACTAGACTAAAGGTGGCTAAAAATGGCATTGAAAAAGAGAGAGAGAGAGAAGAGGTAGAGGGAGAGAGGAAGAGTAGGAGGGAAGAGGAGAGAGAGAGAGAGACTTAATACCTTCAGAAGTTCCAAAATGAATATTTACTCTTCAAGATGGAGAAGACATATCTGTTCCATGAAACATATCATTAAGCTGTTCATAGTAAACAGAAATATGTACATATTTTGGTTTACTAAATGCATTGTGAACTGAGAAAGCCAATTGTTTTTCCAGAGAAAACTCAAGCATTGTGTAAGGAAAATTAGGATTTTACAGAGGGTTCATTTTCCATTTCATTCTTCACTTATTGATAAAAAGAAAACAACATTCCAATATTTTATTATATTTGTGCCTAATTACGTCCAGTGAAAACAAAGAAAAGAAAGAGAAGGACTCAGAATAACATTTAGTCCGCGAACAATGTCTTTATGCTGGTTTTCCTCCTGTTGGCTTTATTCTTCTTGTATATAGTCTTTCCATAATTCACAAAAGACCAAATAATTCTATAGTAAAGAATGCCAATCATTACATTAACCAATTTTCAAATAGATGATGAAAGAAAATATTGAATAGAACAGATTTTTCCGACTAGATTAGCTTACACAGTTACATTTGATAAGAAGAGCTTTCTGAAA
This sequence comes from Geosciurus inauris, assembly GCA_004024805.1. Taxonomy (NCBI): domain Eukaryota; kingdom Metazoa; phylum Chordata; class Mammalia; order Rodentia; family Sciuridae; genus Geosciurus; species Geosciurus inauris. The sequence goes on from PVHX01007050.1 coordinate 32,654, forward strand.
GTTTTCAGCTCATAGTATTATACAGTTTATGATTACCATGATGGAATCATCATAAATGAATAATCACAGCAAGTTGTAAACCAGAAGGGCAGGAAATATCTTATCAATGGCTTTACTATGTTTGAAATGCAATAACTGGCCTGGGGGTTACAAGGATGATTTTTGTTTATTTTGTATGTAATGTCCTTTCCTGACACCTGAGACCTGTCTGATGGTGTAGTAGCTATTTGTGTGTATACATGTTACATATAATATATACACTTGATAACAGTCATGGCTAAGGCCAGAGATGACTGACATAGTTATTTCTCATCAGTGTTATCATAAACAGAAAGATAAAATTGGAACAAAGATAATCAGCATGGTTTGAAAAATTCACATTATAAAATATTTCATTAGAACTAAAAGTTAACTGTAATCCCAGCAGCTCAGGAGACTTAGGCAGAAGAATCATGAGTTCAAAGCCAGCCTCAGCAATGGTGAGGTGCTAAGCAACTCAGTGAGACCCTGTCTCTAATTAAAATACAAAATAGGGCTGGGGATGTGGCTCACTGGTCGAGTGTCCTTGAGTGCCCTCCCTTCAAAAAAAGAAGACTAAAATATTAATTGCTATTTGATAATTTTTTAGTTAGTTGTTAAATATAGAAGCTTCTTTGCTATTGATTATAAATTTATTTACAAGTTAAGTATGTATAATTAATATGACCACATGATGAGGGGTGAAAATACAGCTCTCTGTATCTATGCATTTACGTATCAAGATATAAATATGCACATTTGTTAGTTTGTGTACTGAGAATAAGGTACAGGAACTGGAGTCTTAATGACTTAAAACAATTTAAGCTTAACTTAAAAGCACTGATGAATAGCTATGATAGGATTCTTTATTTTTTCTGCTTTACTTGGGGAAATAAAGTAGTTAAAATGTGTGAGATATTCTCCAATATTTCCAATTTATGGGAAATATCACAAAATATAAAGAATTTTTTCAAGACCTCTGAAATTCAAACTAGATTCGTATCTGTTATTTCTTCTTGGATGAGTGGTATGATCTTGTATTAGTCTGTTTTCTCAGGACTACATCAAAATACTAAAAGGTGAGTACATTTATAAATAAAAGAAATTTATTTAACCTACTTCTCTGGAAGTCCAAGAATATGGTATCAGCCATCAACTTGGATCTGATGAAGACCTCAGAGGAAATAGGATCATAACAGTGGGAATATGTTCAAGAGAGATGTCACATCACCAGACATGAAGTCAAAGCACAAATCAGGGCTCAGGGCTCAGGGTTCAGCTCCCTCTTTTATAACAACTCACTCTTAAGAGAACTAACTCAGGATCCCACAAGAACCACCTTAATCTCTTCTAAGGGCAGGACCTTCTGTTACCTAAGGAATACCCATTAGATCTACTTCTCCTTTTTTTATTTTTATTTTTTTTTAGTATCAGGGGGATTTAACCTCTGAATCACATGCCCAGATCTTTTTAGTTTTTATTTTGAGACAAGGTCTCACTGTCTCACTAAGTTACCCAGGGCCTCACTAAATTACTACAACTGGCTTGGAACTTGCAATCCTCCTGCTTCAATCTCCCTAGCTTCCGGGGATTATAGGCGTGGGCCAACACACTGGCTTAAAGTCTGTTTCTTCTTCTTCTTTTTTTTTTGGTACCAGGGGTTGAACTCAGGGGCACTTGACCACTGAGCCACATCCCCAGCCCTATTTTGTGTTTTATGTAGAGACAGGGTCTCATTGAGTTGCTTAGCACCTCACCATTGCGGAGGCTGGCTTTGAACTTGTGATTCTCCTGTCTCAGCCTCTGAAAGTGCTGGGATTACAGGCGTACACCACTGCGCCCCTCTTTAGGTCTACTTCTTAAAGGCCCTGCAAACTCTGCACAGCCATAGGATGGACCAAACTCCAAACTTCCAACACATGAACCTATAGGAGATAAGCCATGTTCAAACTATATCATATGTGTATGTGTGTGTGTAATTTTATACTCAATGTTGCAGAAGCAGTGAATTATCAAGATAAGGAGATAAAATAGATTTTGTAATCAGAAATTTGGGAGTAGGGGAAGGATGAATTCCGTAAAAATTAGGCTTCCAAATATAGTGGCTTAAAGGCAATGAAAGTTGACTTTTCACCGGGCCTGGTGGCACCTGCCTGTAATCCCAGAAGCTCAGGAGGCTGAGTCAGGAGGATCATGAGTTCAAAGCCAGCCTCAGCAAAAGTGAGTGCTAAGCAACTCAGTGAGGCCTTGTCACTAAATAAAATATAATAGGGATGGAGATGTGGCTCAGTGGTAGAGTGCCCCTGAGTTCAATCCTCAGTACCCCCTCAAAAAATAAAGTTTACTTTCCTTTAATAAAAGAGAGACATGTCAGTAAAATTTGAGGGAAAGTAAAAATTACAGTACTTCATTGCCCAGAGTCAGAAGTGACCTTCAACTGGATACCCATGTGCACAGCAATAATTGTGTTAGTATCCAAGAAGGAGCCATTTGACTTTGCAGGGTGACTAACAGTATTGACATTCAGGGTTAACAATCTGTCTTTGAACCCAAATGAAAATATTAGTTTAGATGTTAGCTCAAAATTTCATTAGTTAAAAAGTAAGTGAGCAATATTAATCATATGGAACTTTTGTGAGCATTATATATTCTTGGCTAATATATGTTCAATAATTGCTTGGTATAATGGCTTTTTCTTAGGATCCGTTTGGTAATTTTTATACTATAAGTCTATCATTTATCAACTACATTGTTTTTTATAGTTTAGTAATTATCAGATAGTCTTGAATTCTCTTGTCTTTGGTTTCTGCATTTTTAGTGAGTTATATTTTGTTATTTAATAACATCTCTCATAGTAACTCTCTTCCTAAAAATTATTTTTGAGTGAGATTTAACTCACTTACCATGTTTGCAACACATGTTGAATTGACAAAAAGTTGTTAAAATAATCTAAATATTTATTTTTTGTCTTCACATATTTATTATAATAAGTAAAAATAATTCATCAGAAAACTGTAAAGAATCTTACACACACACACACATACACACACACACACACACTCTAACTTACAACTCAAGTACTAATAAGACCGTTCTAAATTAAAAATACCATTAAGTTGAAAATAGATTTAATTAATTAATTAAACATCATAACTTAGAAACATTGTATACTGTGGTATATGGGTTGTTTACTATCATTATAGTATGAGTGATTGTATGCTATAGCTCACTGCTATTGCCTAAATTTGTAAGGGGATTATACAGCATAGTGTTAGCTTGATAAAAGATCAAAAAGAAAACTTTAACATAGTTTCTGCTGAATCATATCACTTTTGCGTTATCTCAAAGCTGAAAAACCAGAGATTGAAATATAAAAATTTGGAAATCAT
>PVHX01007050.1:36160-94906 GCA_004024805.1 Geosciurus inauris
AAAAAAAAAAAAAAAAAAAAACAACTTCACTATAATCAGTAAACAAATGGGATGGTGCATTAGTTTTGTATTACTGCCATACTGAATTAGCAAAATTTAGCAGCTTGGAATACATTTATTACTCCATAGTTCTCTAAGTCCAAGGTCCAAGCAAATCACAGCACAGTTGGTAGTTTGTTCTGTTTGTCAAAAGGGCAAAATCAAGGAGGTTTCAGATGATTGTCTCTTTCTGGAGGATCTGGGCATGAATCCACTTACAAGTTCCTTCGGGGTGTGGACATAATACATTTCGATTATGGCTGCAGGACTGGAATCCCTTTACTTATTAAAAGTTGATAGAGATCACTCTCAGTTTCAAGAAGCCATTTGCATTTCATGGTTCATGTTACCCTTCCTCTCGTTTCATTGATAACAATGATAGGTCAAGAGCTCTCATGCTTTGAATTTCTGTCTCCTCTTCCTCATCTCTTCTCTGAATGAATTTAATATTTAATTTGTACCATCAGCTTATTATGAAATTCACCCTCTATCTTGTTTCCTCAAAATAAATCTGGACTTCAGTGATTCATAATTTTTCTATGCTCATACATTGAGTCAATGAATAAAGAAAAGGAAATAGATGCTATTTCTGTACCCTTATTTCTTCAGTTTAAGCACATTACTTTGTTTTAGAAAATTATGTTCTTATATACTTTCATTAATAGAGCTCTCAAATACTATGTAGATAATTCAAGATGTCAATAAGGTAAAAATTCCAGAGTATTAATATTTCACACAAAATATTTTTAAATAACCCAATAATCATCATAATAGCAGGAATAGCAATTATTCACAATGTGTCTATTATGTATATGATACTACTTATGTTTCTAATGATCCTATGTAAAATGTTGGCTATGTACTTAGGACACTAAGAATATAGGTACAGAAAGGTAACATATACATAAAATAATTTTAAAATAATTGTGGAAGTGATTTAGTTTCAATAGAGTGTTAAATATTTTGATTCAGAGGGAGTGGTTTTAGCTGACAATTTAGAGCAATTTTTCTCAATATGTGATCCCAGAGCATCAGTATCATCTGGTAACTTTTGAAAAAGGTCAGTCACTAAGCCGGGGGATGCAGCTCACTATAGAAGCACTTTCCTAACTTGTGTGGGGTCCTGGGTTTGATTCTCAGAACTCAGAAAACCAGAAAGACAGAGGGAAGAGAGGAAAGCCAGCAAAATGGAAGGAAGGAAGGTCATTAATGACTGACATCATCCAAGAATTCCTGGGTGGGAATCAGGGCCTCTGAGAAGAATAGTCATCTGTGTTTTTAACAGAACTTTAGGTAACTCTGAGATAGCTAATATTTGAGAGAAATACTGATGTAATATCAGACAGTGAAAAACATAAAAGAACTTTTGAAAGTCTTGAAAGTCATCACAAAGAATTTGGACTTGATTCTTAAGGCATAGAAAAGTTTAACTTGGTTTTCAAGCTGAAGATTTTTAAGGATAGCTTTGTGTGATGAATAATATGGAGGATATATTAAGAACAGATTAAAAATACACATATTTAAATAGATTTATTTTTAGTTTTAGGAAAAAATGATAACTTGTACAATGACAGTCGTCTTGAGAGTACTAAATTTGAGAGTACAGAGTTCATTCAAAGAAGGTATAGTGGACTAAAAAGCAGAAACTGGTTATGAGGTGATGAGAAGATAGCAAGAATACAGCTGTGCATTCCACTTTAACATGAAGGAGCTTACCATTCATATAACCTCTAGTCTTTTCTGTTAAGATAATAAAGAAGAGATAATTATGTGTTACATAAGATTAGACAACTATGCAGAATAAAAGGAATGATTGTTTTAACTCTGAAAGCTTCAGTATATCAAAATATACCCTTTCTTCTTTCCTTACAGGGGTTACAATTATTTAAATAATGATTTACAAAAAAGAATCATTAAAACAGCCTAGGTTTTTATCATTAAATAAATATTACATTTCTGTGAGGTATTTTAAGTGATTATTTTATTTTTTATTTTTTCTTCTGGATTTTTATTATTATTAGGATATTTAAATACTTATATAGATAGTATCAAGTGATAATGTATAACTCATTGTAGTAATTAGATAAATCATGGATTTTTAAAAAAAATTTTTGACACAGTTTTTTTACCCAGATTACTCTCAAATTTGTGATCCTTCTGCTCAGTCTCTTAAGTACCTGTAATTGCAGGCATCCAACACCACACCTGGCTTTATGAAAAAAATTTTATATAATTTCAGTGTATTATCAAAGTATTCAAAATTATAAAACTACTATCCAAAAGATTAAATATTTTCTTTCAACTTTATGAAACTTTTTTGGAAGTTCAAAAGAATATTCTCTGAGATTTTATTTGATTATTTTTATTGAGGGGCAATCAAAGGATAGACTATAAGGAAAGCAAAATTTTTTAAGCATGTTACTGTCACAAGATTTTGGTGCCAGTATTTGCTTTTGTATTTACAGTAAAGCTGGTGCGAACAAGCTGGCAAGAACTGATTTGAGGTAGAATTAATATGTAAATGCTAACATCTGTGCCAAGTAAAGCAGAATGGAATTAAAGGACACCGCTCTAAAGATGTCTTCCAGTTTATTCAAAAAGAAAGGGTTCTGATATGGAGAATATAAAATAATATGTGAAAAGGGACTAATACAAAACATCAAATGTTAAGCAGTAAATAGTGAAAGTATATAAAAATATTCTATGCTATTGGAGCATAACAATAATATTTATTGAATGATTAAACAATTAAACAATTGTTACCAGGAATAGTGCTAAATCTTTAATATATATTAGCTCATTTTAGTTTTATTATACTCCCAGGAAAAGGATCCTTTGTTATCTGCATTTGACAAATAAGGAATCAAAGGCACTGAAAGGTCTGGCAATTTATCTAAGACCACACAGCTAAAAGGTAGAGCCAGAATTTGAGGATGATAGATGCTCTGCCTAGTCCATAATCCTAACCTCTATGTTGTACATGCAAATACATACAATCAACCCAAACCATTTGTGGATTTCATATTTGTAGATTCAACCAAACATGGGCTGATAAATCTTTTCTTAAAAAACTTGAGTCTCCATTGAACGTGCACAAAATTTTGTGTTGTCATTATTAACTAAAAACACACTATACCAATTATTCTCATAGTATTTACATTATAGTAGATATTTTAAGTAATCTATAGTTGATTTAATATATGAGGGTGAATATCTATAAGTTATAGGCAAATATTTTGACATATTAGCAAAGGGACTTGAGCCTTCATGAATTTTGGTATCTAAAATTGTCCTAAAACTAATCCTTTGTAGATACTGAAGGTCAACTGTATTTGATTTTATCCAGTATTTACAGCAAACATAATCATGATCATTAATATTACAAGATAATTTATAAGAAGATTTTGTCAATTGCATGAGTAAAAACTAAACATTTTTCTCACAAAATTTCAAAAATAAATTGAAATATTTTATTTAAGTGTAAGAATAGATTAAAATCAATCACAAATGAGAGAAGAGATATTTCCCAATTTTCATATTCACCCTTTTTGACAACCTGTGCCCATTCAAAACACAGTATTGAAGAGTTCAGTGATTATTGACCTTTTTGCACGGAAAAAGTTGGAAATAATGAAAGCTAAATTTCAAAGGGAATCTTTCTCTTTTAACTTAAAGACAATAAAGGATACTGATATACATAATTGTGCTTCATACTATGTAGGAAAACACCAAATTTTTCTATATTGTGATTTTATTGAAAGACTTTTCAAGAGTATAAATACTTTATTTCAAGCCTGGAAACATTCATAATATCAACCATTCCATGTGTGAACATACACATACAGGTATATGTCCTTAGGTATATAGAAAGGATTCCTATATTCAATATTGAGTAGTATTTATTTAAAAAATTATAAGAAACATATTTTGATCTTTTTTTCTTTTGGACTTCATAATATCAAAGTAATATTAACTTGCTCATTTAAATCCATATAACTTTATAATTTTTGGTAAGATAGAAACACAGTCTTATTGAAATCAAAAAACAAATTATTTAAAGTCTATATCAAAAAACATATGGCCCCTTAGAAAACAATTTGCTATATTTTTTCAAGTATTCTCAATTTGTCTTTAATTGAGATGTTGTTAAATGTTATCTTAACATTTCTTTGACAGTTGAATGCTCACTGAATATAACTCATAATGTTACATCTAAATAAGACAGCATAATAAGACCTTTATTGATAGATTAATGAGAAATTATATGGTACTTTATATTAGAAATATTTAATAGAAAAAAAAACAAATGTTACACTGGCACCCAACAAGAGGAAGTCATATTTTAAAAACATGTTCCATAAACATAGTACAAGCACATATTAAATATTATTTTGTTTAAAATAAACTTGAGCTAAATACTGAACTTTGGTAATAAACAGCCATACAGATGGTTGTAGACCATATGTACATTGTAAAAATGCACCACCAATATTCATTATTAACTTTGTAGATGCATGAAGTTTTTTTTCAGAATTATGCTGATTTTAGAAACTAAAACTGTTATCTAAACACAAGATAATATACTTTAATGTTAACAAGAGTTGCTTAAAATGATTTTTCTTAAACCATTATTTTCTATGATTTGTCTCAAACTATTAAAGCAAACACCTTAGGCAACTGATGGTGAAAATTGTCATGGGTACTCTATTCATTCTACATTTCTGGTTACACAAGGACAAATTCCTTTAAATACTGACAGTCATGTTAAAATATTTTATAGTTAAAGAAAATAAGGAGATTGAATGCCAGTTTGTTTCTGTCTAAAGGATACTCTCAGAGACATAATAGCTTTATTTTACTTAGCTGCCTTTTATTGCTTAATTTTATAGGACATTTAAATCATTTTGTAGGCCTCTGTCTACCTATTAGAAATAGTCAGTCTGAGGAACAGGGAGGTAGAGCACATGATTTTGAGAGGTATTTCTGAATAAGTGATCCATAGTAGCCAATTGAAATATTTGATTCAACCTCTCTTAAAGCTATTATTTCTTTGAAAGGGTGACTTGCTGTTAAAATGGGGAATTGATGCTTGCTGCTACAGTTAAAAAGGTCCGCCCCTCAAGGCTCTTATGGAAAATAGCTAAAGAATATAGAGAGTTTAAACTGGTTCTCATTTCCACTGGAGTCATAACATTTATGTGCTTTTATTGATCTGAGGCTTATGAAACCAGTCTGGTAACAGAACTGTACGGTTGAGTGATTTATGCCTATGGTGTTTAAATAGTGTGACAATCTCAAGGGAATGTTTTCTGTGGAGTCTAATAATAATATCCTACTTTTTAAATTTCTAAGTCTTGATTTTATTTAGAAACATTTTTCTTAAAACTATTGAACTTCCCCATTCTCTTCATTTTTGCTTCAATCCATTTATTTACCAGATATAACCTAAATGTTTCTTATACAGGAGACATATTCTACTGCTTCTCAAAACCCTTCCATTTATTTCATTTTATTTAGTTATACATAACATTGGGATTCATTTTCACATATTTATAAAAGCATGGAATATAGTTTGCTCTAATTCAGTCCCCAGTACTACCCTTTCCCTCCCCTTCACCTTCCCCCACTCCCTTTCTTCCCTTTATGCTTATCTTTTTTTATTTATTTATAGGATTTTTAAATTAGTGTCTTGTGGCTCTACATAATCGTGCAATTCACTATAGTAAATTCATATATGTACTTAGGAAAGTTAAGTCAGATTCATTCAATAGTTCTTCCATTATGCCTCCCTCCTCCCTTCCCCTCAAACCCTTTCCTCTACCTGTGCTCTGAGTGCTGTTCTATTGTGATGGAATTGTTCTCCTGCCAACATTGTTTCTTTCTTTTCTTTTTTCTTTTTCTTTTTTTTTTTTTTTTAAATTTGGAATAGCTTCTACATATCAGTGAAAATTTTCAGCCTTTGACTTTCTGAGTCTGGCTTATTTCTCTTAGTATGATAGTCTCCAGTTCTATCCATTTATCGGCAGATGCCATAAATTCATTCTTCTTTATGACTGAGTACCACTCCCTTTGTATATGTACTACATTTTCTTTATCCATTCATCTGTTGAAGGCATCTAAGTGGGTACCACAGCTTGGCTATTGTGAATTGTGCTGTTATAAATATTAATGTGGCTGCATCACTGTAGTATGCTGGTATTAAATTCTTTGGGTACATACCAAGGAGTGAAATAGCTTGGTCAAATGATGCTTCGATTCCTAGATTTTTGAAGAAACTTGATACTGCTTTTGAGAGTGATTGCATTAATTTTCAGTTCCACGAATAATGTATCAGTGTATCTTTCTCCCCACATCCAATACCAACACATCCTTTTATTTGCATTCTTGTTAATGTCATTCGGACTGGAGTGAGATGAAATCTCAATGTAATTTTGATGTATATTTCCCTAATTGCTTAGAGACATTGAACATTTTTTCACATATTTGTGGGTCATTTGTGTGTGTGTGTGTGTGTGTGTTTGATAAGTATCTTTAGTTCCATTGCCCATCTATTAATGGGGTTATTATTTTTTTCTGGTGTTAAGTTTCTGCATGTTTTATATATTTTGTATATTATTAATTATTAATGGCCTCAGAAGCAAGTGGCAAAGATTTTCTTCCATTGTCTACACTCTGTGTTCATGCTCCTGTTTCCTTTGCTGTGCAGAAGCTTTTTAATTTGATGCCTTTCCAATTATTTATTTTTGGGTTTATTTTGTGCATTTTAAAGGTCGTATTAAAGAAGTTGGTTTATGTGCCAAAATGTTGTAGTGCTAGACCTATATTTTCTTCTAGAAGTTGAAGTTTCTGGTGTAGTTCCTAGGTCTTTGATCCACTTTGAGTTGATTTATATGCAGGGTGAAGGATAAGAACTGATTTTCATTCTTCTAACATGTTGATATCCAGTTTTCCTAGTACTATTGTTAAAAGGTGGTCTTTCATCCAATGTATTATTTTGCACATTCATCTAGTAATGGAAACCTGCATTTATGTGGGATTGTCTCAGCATCATCTATTCTATTCAATTGGTCTTCATGTCTGTTTTGGTGTCAATGCCATGCTGTTTTTGATACTATCGCCCTGTGGTAGAATTTGAGATCTGGTATTGTGATAACTCCAGCGTTGCTCTCTTGGTTCAGTATTGCTTTGTCAATTCTGGGTCTCTTATTTTTCTAAATGAATTTTAGAACTGTTTTTTCTAGTTTTGTAGAGAATGTCATTGCTATTTGGTGGAAATTGCACTGAATCTGTATAACACTTTTGGTAATATAGCCACTTTGACACAGATCTTCCTGTCCAAAAACAAGGGATATCTTACCATCTTCTGAGGTTTTCTTCAATTTTTTTCTTCAGTGTTTTATTGTAGATGTTCTTCTATTCTTTTAATTCTCAACCTGGCGGAGGGGCGGTTATTGTGAATAGGATAGTTTTCTTTATTTATTTTCCAGCAGACTCATTATTGACGTATAGAAAAGTGATTGATTTTTGTGTATTATTCTTGTACCCTACTATTTAAAAAAATTTGTTTATCAATTCTAGAAGTCTTCTGGTGGAGTTTTTAGGGTCTTTCAAATACAAGAAGCATCCTTAATAGTTTGTTTTGTTTTAATCTTTCATGTTGTCTGAATTCTAAATATGATAATATTTTAAAAATATATATTTTGCTCTAAAATACATGATTAAGTATGAATATTTATCTCACAAAAATATATTTTAAAATTATGTAAATGCATTTATTTTATGCCATATACTGTTAATAGGCATCTTATATTTATTCTTGCTTTTTTCTTTGATAACTTTGATTTTGAGAAGGGTTATCTCTCACCTTCCTGATATCTTGGTTAGATGGTAGCTACTCACTATGATGTAGTTAGAAATAATCTATGGTTTCTGCTCAAGTTTTGTTTTCCTAATGTAGTTAAGTTCTTTAAGTGAACTTTAGTTCCTAACTTAAAGTTAAAACTGTGTCTGGAGTTGAAACCACCTCCAGGGAACCAGGGTATATCCAGCATGAGGAAAGCAGAGAAGAATCATGGAACCTTTGAATACTGTTGAGTCACTCAATCAGCAGTAGCCACTGGCTTTTCCTGGTTTTACTGTTCTAATTCTTAAAAAGTACCCTGAGTTTTTAAGAGAAAAATTATGGTTGTCTGTTATTATTTGCAATTATACCCAAACTGATAAATTTTAAAAAAATAAATTGAAGTTTAACATATATCCTCTGTAGACCACAAATGACATGAGCATGCTGTAGCCACATTTTTCTGACTGTTCAAATATTATAGCTGTCCTAAGTAATAGTCCCACTAGTTCTCAGACTAAAAAGGGTAGTTGGGGCAGGGAGTGGTGAATCCCTGTCATGTATGTAGCCTGAACCCAGCTTCTGCTACTACTGTCTTTGTTTCTAACTTTGGGGTGTTTTCCAAGAGCGGCCAAGTGTCTTGACTCTGATTTAGGGAACAATTGCTAGCCTATGAAATGAACCATTGAGAAATGGGCTGCAAAAGGAAGGGGGAGAGCTAAAGAGAAAGCCTTATGTCTCCTTCTCTATAACAGATTATACTGGGTTTCAGTAGTTCATATATTCTTTCTGAAGTTGTCCTCCAAGACTGGATAAACCACTAGCTATGCATGTCAGGAGCTGAAGCTATCTTAGTAACACACCTTCTTGAATAATTATATTTTCTTTCTGTCCTTCCCCACTTCATTTCTGTTGTCCCCACATTCTGACTTCCCTGGGATCCTGCTGCCTAGAAAAGTCATAGTGTGTACATACTACCTTAGGATCTAAGAAAACTAATTGGATTTTTTTTCCTGAGGTAATACTTTACTGTATTTACTTCAATGTGTTGCAATTTTCTAGTTTTGCATCTATTATAGATGTGAATCTTCCCTAACTCCTTTGACATAATGGCCATATTTATAAAAATATGCTGTGCTATTCCTAGAACAATGAATCTACCAGTGCACTGGTCTTCTCACCACTGGCTTTCCAAATGCTAATCCTAAACAATTTCTATGATTTGAAGTTTATGAAAGCCTTGCTAAAAATGAGATCAGATAAATATTAAAATATGAAAGTGTTTCAGATATTTTAATGTACCTGAATGTTATTAAAATATTATATAAAGAAAAACTATAGAGTTTTTAAAATATAACTAGCAATCTCACTCATTTTATTAAATATACTGATTATTATTAAATAGCATTATATTGTAGACATGAAGAGGCAAATCAATAATAGATGTATATATACATAATTTCTCAAAATTGAGAAAATAAAACAGCATTTATTTTAAAAACAATTCTTTGGACTCATGGAAATTTGTATCCTCATCTATTATACACAAAATACTACAGTAATTACATCAAGCTAGTATGTATGAAGTCTCACATAAATATGTCTCCTTTCTTGGTTGTATAGAAGTAATCAGAAAGTAATCAGGAAAGAAAGATATAATTTTTTTTCAATAGGTATCAAGCAGTGAAAGAATAATTCAAGGAAGGTTATGCCTTGTCACATCTTGTAGGAGGCTTTGAATAGAAATTTTTTACAGAGTACAGTTAATTTAATTTGAATTTAAAATCTTGACTCATTTTTGACCCCTTTATTCGAAAACAGATGAACTAAAGACTTAATGGATTTTTTTAAAGTTAATTAGAATCTAGTTTAAACTGTACACTCAATCCCAGAGGAAAACCTTTTACAGGTGTAACAGATAAATTACTATTAAATATTTTAAAACATAGCAAAAATTACTTAAATATAGAGAATATGTATAACAGGCCACATTTCTGGTTCTCACTTCAATTGTAAACCTGGGGAGATGAAATTCCCTGAATAAAATTAGTTAGAAATGACAGTGTCTTTCACCAAATATATATCAAATTTAAGGCACCAACTAGAGAATAGTATCTATAAAAATAATCAAGTATTCACAAGAAATCTTAGAAGTTATAAAATTTAAAAGTAATCTCATACAAAATTTGCCCTCCTAATCTCTGAGAAGTCATGATAACATCACATGAAGATACTGAACAAGAAAAACAACAAAAATATATTAGGCAACCAATTCCAGTTTGGAGCTGTTCCACATTGGTGGATGTTCATAATATTGTACACTTCCAATATTGTGCTCCCCCATACTATTTTTTTCTGAACCATATAGAATCTTTATTTTCTCTTCCACTTGACAGTTTCACCACAAATTTTAAAAGAGATACTCATAATAATAGCTAACGCTGAGTACCTACTAAATGTCAGACATAATTCCAAGGAATTTATCTGAATGAAGCCAAGTTTTTCTACCTAAAAAGGTAGGTGTTATTTTTATAAGAGAAGAAGGAGGCAGACAGAGGCTAAGTCACCCCAGGTGACTAGCTAGTTCTAGACCTATATTCAAATCCATACTATGGTCCTGGGTCTCAGATTATAAGTATTAAAATCTACCACCCTAACTTCCAATGAATTCTCTCTCTTAGGGGCTTATTTTCTTCCTCTCTAGTCTAAAGGACATCATATGCTTAAATGAATTTGAAGCCAGGCATGGTGGCACATTTCTGTAATCCCAGCTCCTTGGGAAGCTGAGACAGGAGGGTAGGGAATTCAAGGATAGCCTGGACAATTTAGAGAGAACCTGTCTCAAAATAAGAAGTTAAAAACAGGGCTAGCTCAGTGGTAGATCCACCCCCCCACCCCTGGGTTCAGTCCCCAGTATTATAAAAATAAAAAATGAAAAGAAATCAAACAATTTAATACCAAATAAATGTTAAATGTGTCCACTTATTTTTATTTCTCACTTTACATACATTCAGTAGAAAAAATGATTTAAAGAACACAGGTATGTCAAACAAAAACTTAACATCATCCAAAATCTCATCACTCAGAACAAACCACAACATCCTAAATAAAGTACCTTGTTCTTTTTTGAACTGAAAACAGTGCGCATCACTAATTATCTCCACACACCTTTTTTTTTTTTTTAGTATTGGGGATGAACTCAGGGGCACTCAATTTATGAACCACATCCCCTGCCCTATTTTGTATATTATTTAGAGACAGGGTCTCACTGAGTTTCTCAAGCACCTTGCCAATGCTGAGGCTGGCTTTGAACTTGCAATACTTCTATCTCAGCCTCCACAGCCGCTGGGATTACAGGCATGCACCATACTCAGCTCCACGCCTTTCTTAATGCTTCTTTCCCCCATCTCCAAAATAATGCTCATTCTAAAAGTAAATGTGTGCACATGCAATTAAGTATAGATTAAGACACTGTAGTAGGCTATGTGCATCATAATGTTTGAATCCCACTCAAATTCCTACTTCTGGTACATTTCCACTGGCATCACTTTCTCTCTCTTCCTAAAAGCAAGCAACTTCCCCATTGATGTCCTGATAGGCAGAAGATCACCACACACCTGCTTCCTATCAATGGTGTGTTCTAGTGAATCTTGATAGTAAAGAATATGTAACCATTATTTGCTCAAATGTGGCCAAATTAAAGATTTTTGCATGTTTTGATAGCTTTATTGAGATAGAATTCAAATATACAACATACCTATCAAAAGTATAAAATTCAATTATTTCTTGTATATCCCAAGATATATACAACCTTCAATCGAGTCAATTTTAGAACTTTTACATCATTACAAAAAATCCTGTACCCAATAATAATCACTCTCTATTCCATCACCTGACTCCACAGCCCTTAAGCTGTTTAAAATCTATTTTAAATCATTACGAATGTAGCTACTCTAAATATTTCATCTGAATCTTATAATATGTGATTTTATGTGACTACTTCTTTCACTTAGCATAAGAATTTCAAGGTTCATCCAAATTGTAGTATATACTAACTTTCTTTTTTATGGCTTCATTACTTTTTATGGCTGAGTAATATTTCAATGTATTAATATGCCACAGTTTATATCCACTTGTCAGTTAATGCACACAGTTGGGTTGTTTTTACTAGTTAGTGATTGTAAATAGTTTTACTATAAGAATCTATACAAATCTTTGAATAAACATGTGTGAAATTTTCTTGGGTATACACCTAAGAGTGAATTTGTGGAATTATATGATATTTCTGTTTAATAGTTTGAGAAAAGCCAGACATTTTACCAAACTGACCACACCACTCATATTCTTAGCAGAACTGCATGAATATTCCAAAATCCACATCCCCATCAAGGCTTAATATTTAATTGATTAATTCTATTCATCCTTGTCGATATTAACTAATATCTTTTTGTGGATTTGATTTACATTTTCCTGATAGCTAATGATGTCAAGAATCTTTTCATGTGCTTATTAGTGATCTGTGTGACTTCTTTGAAGAAATGTTTCCAAATAATTAGCTCATTTTAAAAACTTTCCTGTTGTTTTGTTATTGATTTGCATAAATTATACATATATATTCCAAATATATATTTATGTATTCTAGATATAGTCCTTATCAGATACATAATTTGCACATTTGTAAAATCCATGACGTAGATGATCTTTTACTCTTTCTTGATAAGGTCTTATGAAGCATGAAAATTTTTAAATGTTTTATTTAGTAATTTTTTGTGGTCCTGGAAAATGAACAAGAGTGGTCTGCCATGGAGCTACATTCCAAATCCTAGCCTCGAACTTGCAATTCTCCTGCCTCAACCTCTGGAGTGTCTGAGATTACAGGCATTTGCCACCATAGTTTTTAATTTTGATAAGTCTCAATTTCTGTATTTTTTCTTTTATATCTATTTATAGTGGTTAGTTGAAAACAATTTCTTTGGCATTGAATGAATACCTATGTGCTTAGGGCCTGATTCTCCCTTTAGGTAAAATATCTGAGAAAGGGGTCTGGGGCTGAATATTCCCATTCATTAAAATTGGATGGAGCAGGGTATAGGCAGAACCCAAGGTCTTCCCAGTTTCCCTTTACTACAATAAGACCACTGCCTTATGAGTTGGAGTATTGTAATTCAGAGCCCAGTGTTTGTCAATTTGTTGTGCCCAAGGTAGATCTTCAATTACAAAAAATGGGGCTGAGGAAGAAGAGGGCCTATACTTCTGAAATACAAATGTGCAGGACTTAAGCTCTATAGGTATCTGGAGCTGAATGGGAGATGCTGATATTCTGTTCCCTTCCAGTAATAATGTTTTCTTTATTGGGAGTTCAGGGAACATGAAACTCTGTGTTCTTAATAGCATCACTTTGGAGCACAGTCTGCCTGAGTGAGTTGGGATAAAGGAGGCAAGGGGCATTTATTGATGAAATACCATATATTTTTGCCTTTATTATAATGTTTTCATAGATTTTCTTAAATAAATATTTCATTTGCTATTTACCCTTAGAATCACATTATTTTAGTCAGCTTTTTTTGCCACTGCAACTAAAAGACTCAACCAGCACACTCATAGAGGAGGAAAAGATTCAGTGCTCATGGTTTCAGAGGTCTTAGTTCATACACAGCCAGCTCCATTCCTTGGGACCCCAGGTGATGCAGAACATCATAGAGGAAGAGTGTGGCAGAAGGAAGCAGCTCACATGATGATCTGAAAGCAGAGGGAGAGACTACACTTGCCAGATATAAATATATACCCCCAAACCACATCCACAATGACCCACCTCCTCCAGCCACACCCCATCCGCCTTCAGTTACCATTCATTTAATTCAATCAGGTGATTAATCCAGTGACTGAGTCAAGCTCTCATAACTCAATCATCTCTTCTTTGAACCTTCTTGCATTGTCTCACACATGAGTATTTTGGGAACACCTTACATCCAAACCATAACACACTTCTAAAAGTTTTTTTTAAATAGTTTTCACCAGTTTCTCTGAAGAACATGTCAGTGAAACATCTCCTCCACTTATTCCAGTAGTTAATCTCTCCAAATAAAGGTTTTAAAATTCCATAAAAGGACAAAGAGTTTGCTGTCTATATCACACTTTATCCTCTTTGAGAACTAAAGCCAAATTCCTGTTTGGGGCTCTTATGTACTGGGCTGGACTATGTATTCTCTTCTACCAGTGATATAGTAAACTGCAAAGAGAGATTATTAAGTTAAAATCCCCACTACTTCAGAAGAATATTTGGTATCAATTTACATTTTCTGCCTTTGACTTCTTGATCTTCAAGTTTGAATGACTTTTGAGTACAATTTGGAAAAAAATGTCAATATTCTCCATAATTAAATCTAATCAAAGAAACAAAAGAAAAAAACCTACTGAAAATGAAACTTCAATTAAGATAAAGAGCATGCTACAGTAAGAATTTTTCAAATCATATCAAGTAACTGTTAAGTGTAAGCTGAGACAGGGATATGTACTCTAGAAGAGAAATTCATGGAATGTAAGTTTACTTTTGGAAGTTAGAAAATAAGTTAGTTTAAAGATGATGGTTCTTAAGACTAGACAACCACCTTTGTTAAAGGTGCCTAACTCTATCCACTCAAATTTCCTGTATGGAAAAATAAATTAATAAGCCAATTTTACATACTTTTATTATGTATAATCTTTCCTTTGGCTTATTTGCACAAATGACATAGCTTATTTCTTCTTGTAACTGAATGTCCACAGTTGATATTTAAGATTTAATATTCTTTTATTAGTAAATTATTCAGAAATTTTTTTGAATTCTTGAATTAGATTTACTATGTTTATATTTTTAAAAGTAAGGGATTATTAATTTTTTTATATATCAAAATAATGAATGTCTAAGTTTTAATTTCAGGGATGTCAAAATTAATGATACTCATTATTATCACATATTTATGCCATATAATCCTTGCATTGATCTGAAATATGTTATTAAACTGGTTCTTGACTCTTTTTTTTTTTTTTTTTTGATGGTGCTGGAATTGAACACAGGGCTTCATGCATGCTAAGCATGCATTCTACCCTAAGATACACAGTCAGCCTTGACAGGTGGTCTTCCTTGATGTGATTTTAGAGGAAGATGAGGATATTTACAAAGTTATACATGCAAGTTTGGTCTGTGTCTTATACAGGTCAAGTTTTCCAGTTTTCCAAATTCTTACCAAATGAACAAACATATACAAGTTATATGCTCTTCATTAAGTTAAGCTCTTTCTGAAGTGTTTATTTCATTTGACAAACATAATTACTTTTTTATTGAGCTATTAAGAAAATTAAAAGGTAAAATATATGTGAAAATACGTGAAATTTTTAAAAGTATTTGTTATCAGTTTTTCAATATTTTTTCATTTTATAATAGAAGTAACTCAAGAGTCTGTTTTATAATTGTTTAAATTGATAATTAGCTTTTCTCTGTCTATGATGAATAAACTTAGAACATGAAATACTGGTGTGAACATTATTAAATTTATTTAAAAAAATACTTTGAATACCTTGACACAATGCAACACATACGATGAGTGCAATAAGGCTTTCACAGTGTCTGGAGCCGCAGTACATCTACTGAATAAGTACACTTACCACATTACAGAATCGACTCCTAGGAATCAGCAAAAGAAACCTAGGTGATACTTAACTGTCAAGACTAGATAATATTAATATCAAGTAAAAATTCATAATGTGTAGTATTTTGTCATTAAAATTTTTCTTCCATTTTAAATACATTAAAATATTAAACTTAAGTCAATGAAATTTTATACTATAGTTATAAAAAGTCAACTGGCTAGTGATTAAAAGGAAAAAAACCCAAAATCACCATTTATCAGCTATCCTCTGGGTTTGAAAGCTGTTATTTGCAGAACATTTTTGTTCTCACATGAGTATAGAAGTTCTAATCTGGAAGGTAATTATTTTAGGTGAAAGCTTTCAGGTGGGATAAGGTTACAAGGGCATAACCCTCATGAATAGATTTAGTGCCCACATAAAGGAGATCCTAAAGAGCTAATTTTCTCCTTCCATCAAGTAAAGTTATAGTGAGAAAATGGCTGTCTATGAACCAGAAAACGGGTCCTTCTACCAGACCCTGGATCTGCTCTTATCTTGATGTTGAACTCATCAGAATCTAAAACTGTGAAAATTAAGATGATGTTGTTTATAAGTTATCCAGTCTGTGAGATGCTGTCCCATGTGTCTAAATGGACTAATACACATACCATCACTATAAATATCACTATAGAGAAGAATTATATATTATATACTTTATATAATATCCTTACATATAAGGATATTAAAAATTGCAACTTATTTACCCAAACTGAAGTATATCTGATATAGTCTACTAGATTTAAGTAGCTGATTTTAATATGAAGGATCAACATATCATTAAGAGAAAATTTAAATTATATTTTTCACTTTCAAAATAGTTTCAATTATCTAAGACAGAAGTGCCTGCTGAAAACAAAAAGTGACCTTTATTATAGATCAATCATTAACATTTTTTTCACTCTCATCCATCATAAAGCCAGCTTTTTATGGCATCACAGTTGGCATTGGCTCAAAGATATTAGTCTCTCTGTTGGGACACTATGTTGACAATATCCTCCTGTTGCTTGTCCATTTGCTTGGCTTGGCAAACCTCCAGATTCATAAGAAAAAAATGTTAAAATTATTCTCATGGAGCCATCTGAGGATAAATCAACATGTGGGTGCAAAAAAAAATGGTAGGATAAACAGATCTATGTAAATATTTAAAGTTTATTACTACATGAGTTAATAAGAAAACTTTCAAGTATGACATCTGGTATTTTGAGAAATATAACTACTGAATCAGGGCATGGATGAAGCAATCCTAGATAATTTTTTTTCTTTTTGGTACCGGGATTGAACTCAGGGGTACTCAACCACCAAGCCACATCCCCAGCCCTATTTTGTTCTTTATGTAGAGACAGGGTCTCATTGACTTGGTTCATTGACAGGGTCTCATTGACTTGGCTCTTGTTAAGGCTGGCTTTGAACTTGTGATTCTCCTGTCTCAGCCTCCCAAAGTGCTGGGATTACAGGCATGTGCCACCGCGTCTGGCTAATCCTAGATAATTTATATTCAGAAATTATATTGTACAGTTCTCTTCAAGAAATTATGAGTCTACATTTTTAATCACTAATACTTTTTACTTAGGGAGTACGCATTCCAGGTAGAATTTATAGTTGAATTATTTAGTTATCTTATTTTAAAGGGCAATGAGTCTTGCAAAGTGTCTGGAGCTGGATATAAAAAGATGATACTGAAAGACTTCTATTCTGTAAAACACTTTCCTGAAGATATTTGAAGCAAATATGCCTTTTGCAACATCACATGACATCAAGAGTGGTTTCTCTTACATGCTGTTCTTATGGGATTTTTATCTTCTTGAATTGTACAATGATATAACAAACATATATTAGGCCAGAAAAAGGTTATAGCTTACTGAGAGCAAAAACATTAAATTACTTTGTTCAATAAAAATTTTCCTATTTTTGTTTAAATCATACTGTCAATGATAACATAATATTCGCATCTGTAGAAGTATATTTTTTCTATTGTTAATAGAAATATAACAGGAAATGCAACAGCTTTCATGTAACAGTAATTTTTGTTTTTATTTTTCATCTTTGTACAATTTCTAATCAGGTAGATTGATATCAAAGTCCTTATATTCTAACTATTCACTATTACCTGATTGTTTATATTATTTTTGACATGAGAGTACATGTTTGAGATAACATTTGAACCTGCCTATCTAAATGTCAGGGCCTTCACGAAAGAGATATATTTATCTTAAGGTGCATATTTGCCTGCTATTATATAATCATTAATAAAACAATCAGCATTTATATGAATGAGGATGCCATGAACAGCATTTCACCCCTATAAGGACAATCATCTCAGACAACATTATGAGTTCAAAATTGGAAGAAAGGGAAATCTCAAAGAATTATAAAGGTGAAAAATTTTCAAAAATTATTAATTTAAACATGCAAATTAAAACAACAAATAGCAACTCAACACTTTTTATTCCCTAAAAAACATTTAAAAAAACTCCTAATTATGCCAAGTTTTTGTGGGACTAAAAGAATATAGAGCTCATGCACTGCTGGTGGCTGTACAGCCCATCTGACATTCAGGAGAGCAATCCAGCAATGATTTTACTCTAACTACACTACTTTATAAAAATTTCTTAGATGTCCCTGATAATAACAGAACATAGATATCTAGTGGAGCATTATTTACAGTAATTATTAATTAAAGATAATCCAAAGCATACTGCACAAATACCATGTGGTTTATATACTCTCGAGAATATTATAATGCAGCAGAAAGAAATGTACTATCTGTACCACATACAATTTTAAAAACCTGACCAGAAAAGTATTAACAAAAGAATATATCATAAAATAGCATTCATATGAATGAAGATGTCATGAACAAAAATTACCCACCTGATAGTGACAAGAACATATACCAAAAACATAATACAAATTAGAAAGTTTTTACATTGAAGAGGCATATGAATAGAAAATGTGGACAAATAAAACAAGAGAAAATACTTTACATAAACGGAAGATAATAGATATTTTTGAACTGAGTTCTGTGACTTATTTAAGTTCTCTATCCTTTGCAGGGAGAAGAGAATGTATGTAAAAGAAACAATTAATATAACTGAGTTGGGATTTTATATAACTGATGGATGACAAAGTTTAGATTCAGAAATCACTTTTTGTAATTAAAACTATGAAATATTTTCTTTTCTTCAGTAGAATACTAAGAAAAAGGAAGATCCCAAAAGCAAGTTATAGACAAAATGATATGATGGTCATAATAACCCTAACTTTATGTATGACTGCATATATGATGTGATTCTATACAACTTACAACTAGAGAATTGATATGTTATCCTCTATCTATGTACAATGAGTCAATTTACACTGTCAACATGTAAGCCTAAATAAAACAAGAATAAAAATTAAAAAAAAATAAATAAATAAAATAAAATAAAAAAAAAAAATAAATAAAATGTCGATAAGAATAACAACACTAGACTTATTAGTTACAGGAGAGTGCAGTGATATTTTCACTGAAATGAGATAAAAGAACTCCAAACCATTGTGGTGTGGCCATTTTAGCAGTTGTTCACTGTCACCTCTAATCCCATTTTCCTTTGCAGTGAATCAATACTGCTTGCTTCTACATGAGTACTAGATTACAATAATTTCTATCTTTTTCCATTAGTCAAAAACTAGTTCTTAAATAGAAAATACTGTAGATATTTCTCTTAAATAAATGTTATATGAAGTATTGTTTAAATAATGGAAGAGCTGAGAAGCCAGGTGGGGCAGAATGGAAAACTTCCCCTAGCAGGAAAAGGAAGCCTGTGCCCTCCTCTCTTCCAAAATCTGGAGGGTAAAGCCTGAGGATGCTCTGTAACCTGAATCTAGGACCCTGGGCCATTCCAGAGGCAATTGGAAACTCTGAAAACCTACCTGAGAGATGATGGGAGCTTGCAGACAGGATTCTATCATTTGAATACAGAAATCCAAGAAATAGTTGGAAAGATTTTTTCTTAATCATTAGTTTATTGCTTTTCCTTTCTTTTTTCTGGTGCTGGGGATAGAAGCCAGGGCCTTGTACATGTGAGGCAAGCACTCTACCAACTGAGCTATATCCCCAGCCCAATCATTAGTTTTTAATATGTTTTGTTCACAATGAGTGCTGTTAATAATATGAATATTTATTAATGTTAATTATTTAAGCATTTTTAGAAATGGACACAAATATTTTCATGTGTGACAATATGATCATAATCACTCCATGTTTACAGATTTTCAAAATTAGCTTAATATAAAGGTGTAAATATACCTCTGCTTTTATTAAATTCCATATCAAGTAGGGTTGCAGAAAAATAATTTTATAAAAGGTAAGATCATAAATATTTTTGGTTTGTGAGAGATATAATATTTCTGAAGCTCACTCCTGCTATTGTAAGATCAATACAGCATAAATTATCTGTACATGAAATAAACAGAGTTGGATTTGTCCTGAAAAGAAAAAGATTTGGCCTGTGATCTATAGTTTGCCACTACTGCTTTAGTATAAAACTTCATTCTAAAGATGGCTTTACATGTTGACCAATAATTGTAGAATGAATTCAATATGTTCTATAGAAATGTAGAATTTTAAAGGTAAGTCATCATCCTTGAAGTACTAAAATGTTCAAAACAGTTAAAGTCCTACCATCAGTGAGCATCTTTCATTGCCACATAATTTTACAAAAATATTAATAAATATGGAAACATTCTAAAGATTACTTTCAACTTTCAAATATGTTCATAGGTAGAAAACCCCAAACATAAATATAAATAAATAATAATGAAATCATTATAAAAAGAGTGTGATTTTTGCATGAATGTGTATTTTTAGTGCCTAAGAAATTATCTGAAAATCTGGAAATTCATCGAGCTTCTAAATGAAGGTAAGAGGAGAGAGAAATGTAAAGAGACAGATAATGTCCTAAAGGAAAAAATTTTAAAAGTTTACTGAATTACTTTAAAGGAGGCTTAAATATAATATTATAATGTGTTGATCAATAGGAATAATAAATACCATTAATATGTCAGATGCATTCATATTTATGTTTATATTTGATTCAATTGCTTTGAAGATTTCCATGGAGTTGTTTATATAATTCCACATCTTGATTCTAAATTCTATAAAGACAAATAAAGCACTAAGACCTCAGGGTACTTTGAAAGAAGAGAAAAATGGAGGTGCTTATTACATCAGCTATCTGGTCTTATTAGAAAGCTATAATAAATAATAACATGTAGGATTAGAAGAGGATAAACAAATGATCAAATAAAGAGAATTAACTGCTGCATTCTTTGAAGATGCACATCAGAGGTGACATCTTATAAAAATCATGGATGGTTAACAGATGGAGAGCAGATGCCAATACAAAACTCAATCAGTCATATGGAAAAAATGAAATGTAATGTTTAACATATAGTCACAAAATATATGTATATTATTAAAAGTGATTAATCATAAAATTTAAGTTTGATCATTAATCAAAAAAATTAAATTCACATTCATAAAAAATACAGTTTCTGACAACATTGTCACAGAAGATGAAGAACAGAAGGAAGGAACTCAGAACTGTGCAGGTTGACAGGAACACTGAAACAATCACTTTGTGTAGCTTTTTAACCATATGAAGTAACATTGAAAATGAAGATGCACATACCACATAATATAAAGGTTTCTCTTCACAAACTTTGAGTAACACTTGCAAAAAAAGAAAATAAATGTTCCTGAAACACCATCCAATTAGCAAAAATGTACAAAAGAACTGAGAAAGTCTATTGATAAAGGGATAATTTTAGATAATGGAATACTAATACTGAAGAAAAATAAATGTTACCTGCATTTATAAACCTAGATAAATCTCACAAAATGATGACTATCTAAAGAAAGTAATCAACACACCAATAGTAAGAATACACAGAGCAGAATATTCTATGAATAAAATTGAAAGTGTGCAACATATGCCTTTCTGTTTTGGGCTCTTACTATATATTGATAGCCTAAAATTTGTACAAAATAAGTGAATAACAATAAACCAGGTAGTATTACCATTAATTTTGGTTATACATGTAAATATATATATATATATATATTCTATTTGTATTTCTAAATCTTTTAAGCTTTGAAAAGTTACATTTTATTTCACTGAATTTTTTCTGCTTATTATACACAGTACAAACCTTGTTTCTACTCTCAGGACTCAAATATAAACATTCACCATTTCTTTTTGCCAAGGTCTTCTCTTTTATATTCTGTGGCAATAACACCTGCTCCCAGTGTGTCAGCTTTCAGCTTTATGAAAATATCTTTCAAATCCCCATCTCCAGTCTAACCACTCCCTCACAAATTCTGCATTTCCAATTTCCTGTTGGGCACTACCAGCTGGGTGTCCTACTGGCAATTTGAAGAGCAATATTTTATTGCATGAGAATCAAACAAGGTTTGGCAAATGCTCATTGAGCATTATCACAATTAGTCATAAAGGATGTGTAAAGCATTGCTCTGTGCACTTTCTCCTGTAGCAATAGCGATTTACTGAACTCCTTCATGATCTCTACATATCTGCCGCATATGATTATATTTACAAATCCTTTTCAGAATTCAAAAAGTCAAGAAGAATCCTTTGAGAAGTAAAATTCTAATTTTAAATGGGATAAAATAGGATCATGCTGCAAATGGATGGAAATATTTTCAAATTCATTAAATATGTTTGCTTCTTTGAAAGAATACAAAGGATCCATTATTTATTTACATTACAATATCCTAACAAATATCAGGATGTATTTGCATTCTTCCCATCTTCCCTGATGCTTTGTCCTTTTTGATATTTCATCTTTCAGAGTTTATCTCCAGCTAAATAAAAATAAAAATAAAGCAAAATGTTTCATTTAGTCTCATTCCTCCAGTATACTAATGCAAATAACTGTTCATTCTACACTTTTTTCCTTCATTAACTACTTCTACTTTACCTGAAAATGATCAGTCTTTAAACCATTGGATTATCATTTCTGCAATACAATCAATTGCTTGATCTGGTGCTTTAAATCTTTAATAGTTTCTGATTTCAAAATTCAATTGTTAATGTGCATTTTATTCAATGTTTGTTGGATATCATGTCAATAACTACATCTGTTTTTCAAAACTCTCATTTCTTACTCATATTTTTCCTTCAGTTTATCATTGTTTTCTTTTATATACTTCCCTACTCAGTATAGGATTCAGACTTCAAAAAGTTTCTCAGTATATAATTCTGACAATTTCTAAAATATCTACCAGAGAGATCTAAGATTTTTGAGGATTTTTAATTTTCTTTTCCTAGCTATTTATATAATTCGTAAGAAGAATACTCTACATTTGAATATTTGATACATCATTATAAAAAGAGAACTAAATGTAGACTTTAACAGACAGCTAAAGGTTTTGCATAACTATTAACATTGAAGCTGAACCTAAGACAGAGAAGAATGGAATGTTGCGTGTTTCTGAAAGTGTTTCATGTTTTCTTCACATTATTTCAGAAACTATTCCCTTTCCAGTCTCTTTCCCTAGTCTTCTTTCTATAATAATGCAGTTTCTTGGGAAGCTGCTGCACGGATTAAAGGGAAATGGAATTTTAGTTTCTTGGCATCTTTTGTTTTAAAATCTATGCAGCCACTCAAATGTACTGAATGTTGATTGCGTTCTCCTCTACTGATTAGTGATTCCACAAAAAAAGTGTAAAAAGTCTGGTTTCATTTGGTTTGAAACAATTATAAATATGGAGCAGAATGTTGTACTATGAGCAAAAAAATCATAACAAATACTTTAAACGTGTAATGCTAATTTGGAGCTCATACAGTGGTTAAAAATATGATGATCCTCAACAAGGGAAAGTTTTCAAGCAAAAATAAGAAAAAAAAAATGTCATCGATAGCTTCAGTTAGAATGACCTTGGCCATGTAGTTGCAGAAAGTTTGTAAACACTGTCATCAACTGTAATATAGAACATGGAAAAGGTACCCAATAAAGTCAATAAACTACCTAAAGATTTCCTGATTTCTGCTTAGTGTCCATGATAAAATCTGAAAAGTGATAGATGACATGGAGAATAAACTTTTCAGTTTCAGTTAGAATTTTAAATTCTAACTGAATGGCTTCAGTATGGCTGGCTGAGAGGCTGTTGGTTAAGACCTCAGAAAGATTTAAAACAGTTTCTCAAATCCTTTTTACATTTAACAAAAAAAGTGTCTAAGAATAATAAAAGAGCATGCACCAGTAAACGTCTTGGCTAGAAAACCACACTTCCAAATTCTTGAAAGCATTGTCCCATCATTTACTTATAAGGATCCAAGGTAAGGAAGGCAGATTTCCATGGTATTTGTGAGTGTAGGTTCAGTCTAGTGGAGCAGAATGTAAATCAGTAAGTAAGAAGTGCACCAAAAATTTAAAGTGATAATATAAACTTTGACTGAAAAGGACAGCAATAAGTCAAAATGAAAGGTCTTTGCATCTCTAAATTTTTATGAAGAGAAAGCAGTTAAAACTAATTATCAACAGGGGTATTTTTGATGGGAACAAAAGTATGAATTACTGGGGAAAAACATTAGGCAGAATTTGGAGCCAAGGAAAACCACTGAAAGGGACTGGCCTTAACACTACATGCCAGGCTGAATTTCAGACTCGCTAAGGACTAGTGCCTGAATACCCACCACTTCCTTCCATGTTTTGAACCACTGGGTATGTTGAATGGATGTGGGACAGAACACTTGCCTCTTTTCTCCTAGGAACAAAGAAACCACATCAAATAACTGAACCGAACATGAACATATTATCACATCCACTCTGAATTTTGGACACTTGAATCCATAAACATTACAGAATACTTTTTTATAATGTGCCACTACATTCTCAACATGTTTGTTATAAAGAAATTATCAAAAGGTACTTGCATATCTTCTCTCCTAAATTAGATTTCCTCTATGTTCAGAAGGAAAGAGAACAAGGAAGGGAAGAAGAAAATATATTCTTAAAAGCAATGGTCGTAAAAAGAACTTACAACAAAATTCATTCAACTTTATCCAAGACTGAAAACAATACAAGAAACAGAGAAGCATCAGGAAGAAAGTAAATGACATTTTCTTCAAACATACCGAATACTGATAGCTTGCCATTATTCATGATAACAGCCCTTAGAAATAGATATTAGGTTTCCTCGTTAAAGGTAAGGTATGGAAGTCTGTAGATAATAAGGGATTTTTGTTGACATAACAGTTAGGTTTCTACTCTAGGTATGTTTGAAGATAAAGTTTTGACTCTTTGACTTTACCAAAATATTAACATTCAGGTAGCAGCCTGCCTGAGACATAACTAAGTCTATGGGAATTCTGTGTCAGTAGAAAACTGAATTTCCCAGGGAAATGAAAAATAAATCTTTCCTACCTGTCAACATAGGGAGGTAAGATCAAGGAGGAGTTACTCAAGGATGACAAACCTGGAACCTTCTGCATTTTCAGAAATATGGTTCCCAAAGGACCTCAGATACAGAGGGTAGAAGGAAGTGATAATGCAAAATTGTATATAGGCAAAGCCTTTGATTTTGTTCTTAAGATAGTACAGTAGGATTGCTTCTAGTTGTAGTTTTTCATCATTTATTTTTCAAGATGTAACTCATTCATTAATGCCATATCTTGGGATGCCATTATCAGGTTTTCAGTCCTACAGTCCACCATCAATTATTTTCATTTTTTATTATGACAAAATTAAAATATTTACTGCAATGTAATTTTTTATAATTATCTTCTTGCATCTGTCTCTCTGTGGGTGTGAGCTGCCCACAGGAACATGACCCTAATGGAAGCATAATCCTGAAACTGAGGAGATCCCTGAAGGAGATGGAGTGCTGCTTATGGGTGGCAAGCTCAGTAGCTAAGGAAATGTGTTTTTCCTGATAGAATTGTCCTGTTTGACCTACCCCTTTTGCCTAACACGTAGAAGAGAAACTGAGAGGAATGATTTGAGTGAAGTCAAAACAGATACCAAACTGTGGAATTTATAACAAATGGCTGCTCTTCTGACCTTTCTCAATTTCTCACTGCTATGCACAGTAACTTATTCACAATGGAAGAAGGTCCAGGTCCAAAAGATTATTTGTACTAATGCAAAGCAATTTTGTCTTCTGGCTTTGCTTAGAAACATTCCATTTGTCTTAGTTTCAAATTAAAAATATCTGTCATTTTTGTTTCCTTTTCTGGGGATTTGAGATAGTTCAATTAATTTTGTTACAGTTAAAAATGAATCTCTCTGACTCTAGGCCTATGAAAAATTCCCAGACAGAAAGGATTTTTACCATGATGTGGCTATCCATATTGAAAAAGGCACAAAAAGCTGTGATCAAGTCTTATTCAAGGACCTTAAATTTAAAGCAGCCAGTACAACAGAACCTTGACATTTTCTTTCTTTCTTTTTTAATCTATCACATTCTTTTATTACAAAATTTTACATGATGGATAAATTTTGTGTAATATAGAAGTAAGTAAAATACAAAATGTTTTACTCTTACTCCTCTGTCTCTCAAATAATTTCTCACAGAATCATGATAACAGTTTGTGAGATATCTTTTCAGACTCTTAATGTTTCTATAGACTTAAAAGAAGGTATATTCACAGGAATACATGTATGTATTTATATAAGTAGCTTAAGTTACATTACCTTAAGTTACATTATATTCAGTTTTGTACTTCATCTATCACTTATATTGTGGAAATCTTCCCTTTGGACATACTTCAGTAATATCAATTAAAAATTGACACATAATAATCACTTGTATTTATGGAATGCAGAATGATAATGCATATAATACGTAATGATCAAGTCAGGACAAATGCTAATGTCCTTAAACATTTATCATTTCTTCATACTGGGAGTCTTAAACTCTTCTACTTTTTTATAAAACATTTAATAAGTTATTGTAAACTATTGTCACTATTGTTCTGTAGAGCAACAGAACTTATTCTTTCTATCTAATTGTATTTTAATATTTTACTTTTTAAACTGCAGATATTAAGCAATACATTTTAGGTTTTACCCATCAGTTTTACAAAATTTAAAAAGAATGTTAGCTCTAAGAGAGTGTTCCCTTTTTCCCTTGTCCTGTCCCTTCTGATAAATTTTGCTATTCTTTAAAAAAATATATTAGGATTATCATTAGGAGGCCATGGAGGATCAAGACCCCTTATATCCAGAAGATGAGGATGCAAATAGTCCACTAGTGACGTCACATCTGGCTTGCAGCAGCTCCGCTGACCAGTTTCCTTAATTGAGCATCTTATACCCTGACCAGACCTAACAGAAAAACCGCATGTCACAATTTAGCGGTGTTTATTCATATCTACAGATATGGAAGAGAGAATATTGAAACGAAGAGGCAAAATAGACTATAACATGTATATGAAAGTTCCTGGATTTAAGAAAAAATAAAGTCACGCAGGATGAACTTAAACTATACAATTAAATATTGACCTGATTGCAAGTGATTTTAGAGAATTACCACAAATATGAAAAAATAGAAACATCCTGACTATACACATCTGAACCTATGTAATAAAGGTATGTAAATATATCAAATCCTGTACGAGGATGAGTCACAAAGAGCCATAAATAAATGTGTTGCTAAATATGAGAATGTGAGTTTGAATCTGATCTATGTTAAACTGAGGTTGATATAAAAATTTCAGTGTGAAAAGACAAATGTCAAAGCTAAACACTCTTGGAAGTTGCCTTGGGATACATGGAATAAAGACTGTTGATTGACAGACAAAAAAAAAATAAAAATAAAAATAAAATGTTTGGTAGAGATTTTAGGTACTGTTCTCCAAAGAAATAGAGAAAATTGGATTTATAAAGAATTCATAAGAGATTAATCATATGAATTGGGCCATATAATCATGGAGGCCAAGGAATTTCATAATATACTATCTACAACTGTAAAACCAGGAAAGCCAGTGGTATGCTTCAGTACAAGGTCAAAGACCTCAGAACAGAGGTGTTGGTGAGGTTGAGAAGTCAGACGTCTGGAGTGAGTCCCAGAGTCTAAAGGCCTAAAAACCAGGAGTTCCACTGTCTGAAGATAAGAGATGAATGTTCCAGCTTAAGAAGAAAAAGAATTTGCTTTTCTTTGGCCTTTATGTTTCATTTAAGCTCATGTGGATTGACTGACATGTGTCGACACTGATGAGGATGGATCTTTACCATATTTATTGGATCCAATGCTCTTTTGAAACACCCTCAAAGACACACCTAGATAAAATGTTTTACCCACTCTCTGGACATCCCTTAGATCAGTCAAGTTGATGCATAAATTTACCATCACAAGCAGTGTATAAGATTTTGGGTTTTTCCTGTCCTTTTGTTTAACTTTTTTATTTTTTCTTTTTAGTTATACCTAACAGTAGAATCTATTTTGACACAGTTATACAAACATAGAGTACATCTTATTCTAATTAGGGTCTCAGTCTTGTGGTTGTACATAATGTGGGGATTCACTGTGGTGTGTTCATACCTCTACATAGGAAAGTTATGTCAGATTCAATCCATTGTCTCCTATTCCTGTCCCCCTCCTGTCCCTTCATTCCCCTTTGTCTAACCTACTGAAATTCTATTCTCCCTGCGCATTGCTGTGTGTTAGCATCCACATATTTGCTTTTATGGGATTGGCTTATTTCACTTAGCATAATAGTCTCCAGATCCATCCATTTACCTGCAAAAGTCATTGGCATTCTTTTTATGGCTGAGTAATATTCCATTGTGTATATACACCACATTTTCTTTATCCATTCATCTGTTGAAGGGCACCTAGATTGGTTCAATAGCTTAGCTATTGTGAGCTGATCTGCTACCAACATTGATGTGGCTGTGTCACTGTAGTATGCTGATTTTAAATCTGTTCAGTATATACTAAGGAATGAAATGACTGGGTCAAATTCAAATGGTGATTCTAAGATAGAAAGTCATCCAAGCTGTCAGTAGAGATAAGGTCTTTTGGTAAAGAATGAATGACAGGTAATAATTAACTCAAATTTAATTATATAATCACCTATAGTAATTAAATATTTTGTTACATAGCACCTGAAGTGATACATAGAGTATATGGAAAATATAATATTCTACATAACCTCAACATTCACCCCAGGGCATAAAATGATAATTTTTAAAAAATCACCCTATAATTATTAAATGAATTATCTTTAAGTGAAAGAAAACCTATGGTCATCAATATTTTGATAGTTATAGCTATCTTATAAAATGATTTTAATTTATATGAAGATAGCATTAACTAAGGAAAAGTTAATATAAAAATCACCATTTTAAATAATTTGGCACTAAAATTTCATGAAATAAGTTTTAGTGCACAAAAAAATTCTCAAAGAATGCCAAAGCAATGTAAATACTTACATTTTTAATACGGTCTAGAGTGAAACACTCTGTACAGGTATGAGTATGTGTATAGGAGTGTGTGTGTATTGTGGAAATGTGAGTGTGGTGATGATTAGTGATAGTTACAAATGGACTCCTCACTTTGGTTCATATGGTAAAGTTACTAGCTTCTGACCAATGAGATATCATGAGATATGTTGGCTTACATTTAACCAAGAAGGTCAGTAGTCAACCTGAGATCCTCCGAGATGAGATATCTCTAATCTTCTTGGGATGATGACAAGAGTATTAAACAAGGTGGCTATTCCATTGGCATGTGTCCCTCAGTAGATAGAGTGAGTGGTCTTTTGTCAGTCTGTGACAAGTATGTGGACTGATCAGGGAAATAGATCCCTGCTATCTGTTATAAATAGATCCCTGTTTTCTGTTATAATAAGACATTGAGAATTGGGGATTATTTATCATAGCATATTATAGTTTTGTTCTGTATCAACCACTGGAAGTAGTACATGGGGCACAGTTAAGTGTAAAAGTTTAGACAAAAAACTTACAACACAAACAGTAATAACAAAACATTAGGACACAATTATTTTAAGCAAAAATGAAAATAAACTTTGTGAGTGGAATTGGATTTTGTAGTGGTAAGAGTCACAGACTCTGAGAACATAGGCATGCAGAATTTAGCTTGTGTATAAATTAGGTCCTCTGAATCTGTGAATTGTAGCATGTGGTTTCCATCACAGTGGTTATAGCAAGATTTACCAAGGACATATCTTCGTTATCACTTAATCATGATGCTCAACCCCACAAACAGCCAACAAATGACTGGAAAAAGGCCACACTTCGCTACAGGTTGATTAGCTTCTGAATGATTACCCACAGCTAGATTGATGGGAAAAAGAGTCTATATATGAGAATTTAGTAGGACATAGAAAATATACTGGATAATAAAAAGCCAATAAAGCTAATATTTATTTTATATATTGCAATAGGAATTAGCAAAAAATATGTTAAAATTGCTATCAAGACATGTGCATTTCAATTGCTTCAGTTACCTTTATATTTCAGTTCTGGAGACATCACTCTATACATATGCTCCATTACCTGTGCACAAGTTTAGCTTTGTCTAAATCTTCTGAAGGACTCATTAAAGTATTCAGATTGACTAGGAATTGCAACTGATCTCATGCTGTTATAAGCAGTCACTCTATTCTGGGAAACTATGCACTTCTTCCACAAAAACAGATTTGTGGAAATTCTACTGTAGGAGCCTTAGCACCAGGTGTATGCCTGAGATTCAATTCCTACTTAAATGTTTGGATTCCATGTTAATTTGGAACTGAATTCCACATAAATCTGAAAGCAGAATAACATAACAAATTAGATTTGGGAGGCAGAGGTGAGATTCCAAATATGGCTCAAACTTCAAGTGTTCCTCATCATAATCCTAAAACTAACTTTGTCAAACTGGACTGCCAGATTATTGAGATTGGATGAATTACAAATCTTGTGGTCATATTTAACAAAAAGTTCATAGTTACATAGTTTATTTAGTTATTCTCTAAAAATTTCCATATTTTAGTTGCAGTTGATTGCATATTTGTGTTGTATAATTATTGCTCTAAATCATGCATTTTCTATAAATTAGTCATTAGATTCAGAGGTATAATTCAATTTAGGTTCAGTTAGGTGCTTTTTTGTTCTTTGTAAAGCCTCTTATCTAGAAGCATATAATATCCCCTTGTGCAATAATACATTGATAATCATTGGCTTCCTAGGTTTTTGTGCTCAATCTATTCTTTATAGTATTCACTATCAAATTTTCTACTAAAGGATATTTTAGATACTTGGGGGATGAAGAATGGTAACATTTGGATTTCATAATTTTTTATATTGATTAGATATGATATTTCCCTCATCTGAACATTTGGGCCTTAAAACATACAAAATACAGGAAATCCTGGCTGAATAATTGATACTTCCTTCCCATTTCAAATCAAATTTCATATAACTTATTTAGATCCCAAAGAGTAGTAGGTGTGGTGATTGATATTATTTTGAAATTGTGCATCCTAGAAGTAATCTCCATTCCTTTGTCACTGATTAGAATAACTAGTTGTCTTCTAACTATCCAAAAAGTACTATAGATGACTGATGAATTAAAGTCATTTATCTTACACGTCATCATCTTGAATAATAGACACTGCTATCTACAAATAAAGACATTACAAAAATTTATTAGTAGGTTAAAAAATTGTAAAGATAGTGAATGCTATGTAAAACAATCAACATAGTAGATGCTAAAGGAAAGAATAATAATAATGCTGACAGAAAGCTTTCAAAATATGAAAATCTCATTTCACAATAGATTCAAGGGCATCACATGCTGGCAAAGTAAGTTTGAATGAATGAAATGATGTAAGATGAAATGTAAGATTAAATTAAATTTTTTTCACTAAGTGTATCTTGCCTCCTAAAATAAACCAAGTGCTAATAATTAAAATCAATTGTTTCTTCTTTCAGTCATACATGCACACACACACACACACACACACACACACACACACATATAATTGTAATTGAATATCTTTAGGATTTGTTTATAGAGTTTAACTATATTATTTTAGAAACTGGAATAATTATTATTTGGAACAACTAATTGTAACAGCTAAACTATAATGTATAGCATTTTTGCTATCAGGTCTATGTACAACTGCCTTATTTCCCTATGTTTGAGTTCAGGTTTTCTTACATCCCTGTATAGCAGAAATACTAAGCCACTGATGTGCCTGACTCAGGATTTTCTTTCCCTTATCACATTTTAAGGTTTATTTTTAAGTGAAGATTTACTCTTTCCTCCATCCACAGTGGTCAGCACTTTGTACACTCTTCTGTACTTCAGAAAAAAAACATTCACCAGCATTTCTTGCTTCTTCAGGGACCAAAAGCAGTGAGAAATAGAACACTGTCATCAACTGAGAGCCACTCAAAAGTAAAAACACTGTGATGTTTTTTGCTGCATTTCATATTTGACCTTGGGAGTTCTTGCAAAAAGTGTGACTCAATAATATATCTGTATAATTTGGAAAGGACAAAATGTCTTGATTGTTCACTTGCATTATTTCTATGACTGATACAAGACAAAGGAAGACAGTTTGAAGGTAAACAATATTCCACAAATCTGATTGCCTCCTAGTGTCAAGATATTTTTAAAAGTTTAAGATATATTCTATCTTGGTATTAGACATGCAAATAAACATTACCAATACTAAAATGTGTGAAGAACTTTCTCAAGACATGTAC
Organism: Geosciurus inauris; assembly: GCA_004024805.1. Classification (NCBI taxonomy): domain Eukaryota; kingdom Metazoa; phylum Chordata; class Mammalia; order Rodentia; family Sciuridae; genus Geosciurus; species Geosciurus inauris. Next base: position 68,434 of record PVHX01007050.1, read on the forward strand.
ATCATCATATAACCGGCATTGTTTCATCAGATATGTACAGATGGTGGGCATGTTTATCATTATATCTATGTAAAATTATTTTTATTAAAATATCTTTCTGTTGGCAAGTAGAAAATGATGCAAGCATGTCACTGTTATTTCTCCTTTAACTTTAAAAATAGATTCAGAATGCAAGGAGAGAGTTCATGCGAAATACAGAAATTCACACATTAAACTTCTAAGTGTAGATTTTTTTCATGGGCAGCTGGCTGAATTTGATCTGCTATCAAATTCACCATTGATAGATATACTAAAATTCTTGTGGTTATTCTAAATCATCCTTATTAGCAAGTATGCCAGAGGAATGAACTTTGTAATACATAGGGAAGTTACTTCAGTGCATGTTTTTGTATTAAGTTAATGGCACAGTCTCTCATTATACCAGATTTTATGCTTTTGAAGCAGTATAAAAATTATGACTTTTTTGTAGTTTTGACTTTGAAATGTGAGACTACTTTCAATGTATAGACTCAAATAAATGCCACACTCATGTGCATAAAGGCACACACTCAAACATTCACTTACATTTGGATTCATAATTACTTCACATTCCACTTTTAATATTTACATACAAAGTTGACTTGTTTTAGGTTTTGGTTTTCTGAACAACATACTCCCCCATTTTATTTTAACCTCCAGCTGTAGTTCATACCAAAATTGTTTTCAACTCATCTTTGTAGAATATTGAAATCATCTTATATTAATTTTCTTTAATGTTGAAGCAGACATAGTGCCAAGAATGCTAATAATTTAACCATTATTTTTCCCATAAATGAAAAATGACAAATGATCATCTCTAAGAGTTGAGTATATAATCTATAACCGATCTAATTCATTATTGAAAAATGACAAACAAAACTTATTTTTATTAACTTGTCCACTTTATTAACATATCTTGCAATTAATATAGTGATATTTTTATAATGCTGTTAAATACTAAGATTTATTATTTCCTCATATATGTGGATAAATTAATGTATTATGCAATATATTATGTATAAGTTAATCAGCAATGTTTATATTTTTTTAGCAATGTATTCATTTATCAAAGGTGAAATCAATCATTTATATTATATAATTTTATTAAAAAACTCAGAACAAAATTCTTATTCAACTCCGTTGAGAGATTATTGAAAATTACAAAAATTAGAAGGATTTGTCCTGAATGATTTTTACTCCATTTCTGAAGGGAAAAATATTACCCGCCTGAGCCAAATTTTTAATGAAAATAAAATAATCCTCTACAAATTGCTAATTTGGGATATAACTTGAAATTCTTAACATATCCGTAAGTAGAATAGGCCCACAAAAATGGGTTGTTGCCTGACAGTTCCTTCTGGCAAATTCTCAAATCATTCTGCAGTCAGAGAAACAGAGTTAGCATATGATTAGAATTATGCCAGGTATAATTAAAAAGCAAACTCACACCTCTGTGAATCCCACCCAAACACACCAATCTAATACTTCTGATGACTTAAAAGAAAGCCAACCTAATAGATATCTTCAAAGCAGCAACAATTACTATCTGGGAACTATAATTAACTTAATCTAGCTATGCAATGCATTCTCATTTCGAAGCTCTTATATCCAAGAATGTTAAAACATCAACTGTACAGTATTGTTTTATTATTGAGATATTAGTTTTATATTAGATTTTTTTCCATTTTTGGAATTGTGAAAACAATTTGCCATAGGACAAAATAAATCAGCATTATTGAAATAAGAATATCAAAAAATATTTTAAACATATCTTAGTGAAATAATCAAATATGTAATCTAGACAATCATAATTAAATTTTCTCAGATAAAATTATAGTTTCTAAGTAAATTTTGTGCAAAAATTTCTAAGGTAAAAATTTGAATTTTACCAAATTTTCTGAGCAAAATAAAATTTACTTGGAATGTGATATATTTGCCATAAATAGTAGATTCATAAGATGAAGAAAATCTTGTTTCAGACAATTCTAACTTCTGATGAATTAAAATTAAACATGGTGAAATGAAAATATTTCAAGGTTAATTTGTATGAGTTTTGATATGCACATAAACCTTGTAACCATCACAGAACACAGAAGTGACATTTCTATCACCCAAAAACTTTCCCTTGTAATTCTTTTAGTAAGTTCCTCTTGGCCCCTGGCAACATGCAACCATCAATCTGTTTTCAACCATAATAGACCAGTCACATTTACTTCAGAATTTTATATACGTAAAATCATACAAGAAATATTCTCATTGTTTTACCTTCTTTTGGCTAAACATAACTTTGATTCAAAACATGTCATCAACTCTATCTTCAGATCTTCTCCTCTTTATTAGTGACTAAAACTTCATTATATGTTTATAACATGATTTGTCTATGTTTCTGTTGATGAACATTTAATGTTTTCCAAGATGAACCAAATAATTATAAACTTAGCAATCTATTGATACATGTAAATTTTAAATTTTTTGGCAAATATGTACACCTGCAATTACTGGAGTGTAGATTAAATGCATAAAAATATGCATTTAACAATAAAATTTTTTAAATAAATGTTTCAATTTGTATTTCAAAGTGTTTGTATAATTTTATACAATTTTGCACTCTTATTGTCAGTGAAGATAAAGTACAGTTTTTCTGCCCACTGACCAATGTTGTATTCTGTCAGAATATTTAATGTGTGGCTTTTTAGTGTGAAATATTTCTTTGTAACTTTAATTTGCCTTTCTCAAATGACTAATAATCTTGAGAAATTTTTCAAATGCTTTTGTATGTTTTTAAATGAAGTATCTCTTTGTGTTTTCTGCCCAACTTTTATAGAACTTCTCATTTTATTATTGATTTGTATGTATTCTTTATATATTCTAGATACAAGATGTGTCGCAAATTTATTGCAAATATTTTCTAGTCTGAAGTGTGCTTTTCATTTTCATATTGTATTTCTTAAATATTTGGTAGTATTATAAAAAATAATAACAGTATAATGTAATTGGTAGTAAGATATAAAATAATAACAGCATAACTTAAATAAAATAAGATACACATGTCTTACAGGTTCTGTACAATGATTTCTGTGAATTGCATGCACTCTATAATCAACACATGGAATGGTACAGTGCTACAGCAGCCCAAGGATATCCATTGTGCCCCCTTCTAGTCCATTAATAAGCCTATGGCAGTACCCATAGTTCTTTCTGTGATAACAGATGAGATTATACTGTTCTCTAGAATTTTATAGAAGCAAAATTACAGACCATATTTTTGTTAGTCCATCCTCTTTCACTCAATGTTGATGAAACTCCGAACTCTTCTATATATTTTGGTGTGGTGATTACAGTACTCAAAATTGTCAAAGCACAACAACTTAACAGCTACAAATTGGTAAGAAGCTGGGTGCAGTGGTGCAAGCCTGTAATCCCAGCACTTAAGGAGGCTGAGACAGGAGACTCACAAGTTCAAAGCCAGCCTCAGGAAAGACGAGGCGCTAAACAACTAAGTGAGACCGTCTCTACATAAAAACACAAATAGGGCTGAGGATGTGGCTCGTGGCCGAGTGCCTCTGAGTTCAATCCCCAGTACAAAAAAAAAAAAAAAAAATTGGTAAGAAATATTTGTTGCGATCAATGTATCAGTAGTAATTTTGAGATTTCCTTTTGAAAAATTGGTGTAGTTAAATATGAATAAAAAAGCAGATATGGGAGTGGAACAGTTTACTAAATATAAATTGCAATGAAAGAAATGTTTTCTCAAAGTAAAGAGAGAATTAGTCATAATATCTTTAAAGTACTATGAAAATAAATAATTATGAAATCATAACTATACTCAGCAAAATATGACAAAAAGGGCATATATCCATTTTATGCAAGTAGAAACATTGTGTTTATCATTGAAAAAACAGACTTTTATATTAGAAAAAAAGGAAAACTTATTTAAAATTAATGGTGACAAAAATAAATGGAAAACATACAGATTAATAAAAAAATTATTGTTAAAAATCATGATGACCTATTTGAATTTAGCATACAAATTAATTCTCAAAACTAAATGACAGTTGCAATAAACTCACATGAAATGACCAGAATATAAGCTTTCTATGGTTTTTGTACTGTTAGAGAAGAGAAAGGAGATATTTATTAGTGTCAAAAATTTTAATTAATTTTTTAACAAGTTTAAAACTATTCACTAAAAAATAAAAAGATTTAAAAGAACATTTGGGATACAAAAGTAGAGAGTTAAATAGAGCAAATTAAAGACATAAAAATATAGTATAAATAAAAATCACATATTATAATGGCAAAAGTATCTTCATGATCACATGAACATAAGCAATTCTTTTTTGGGGGGTCGTTTGTCTGTACTGGGAATTGAATGCAGGTGCACTTTACCACTGAGGCACTATTCTACATCCCCAGCTCCTTCTATTTCTTTTGAGACAGGATCTCACTAAATTGCTTAGGGCTTGCTAACTTACTGAGGCTAACTTTAAACTTGCAGTTCTCCTGCCTCAGCCTCCCTAGTCTCTGGGATTACAGGTGTGAGCCACCATGCCCAGACCCAGAAGCTCACAAGAAATTCTTATGGACTTTTATTTCTAGTTATAAAATAGAAATTATGATTTCAGGTTAAAATAAGAGTTCAAGAACTCTTTCCAAGTTTTGTCAAATATTAACAGTAGCCAGGCTCGGTGGCACAAGCCTGTAATCTCAGCACTTTGGGAGGCTGAGTCAGGAGAATCACAAGTTCAGAGCCAGCCTCAGCAATGGTGAGGCGCTAAGCAACTCAGTGAGACCATGTCTTTAAATAAAACACAAAATAGGGCTGGGGATGTAGCTCAGTGGTTGAGTACTCATGAGTTCAATCCCCAGTACCCCAAAAAAATAATTAATAGTAATTATGAAAAAAATGTAATTATATAAATGCTAATAAAAGGAAAGTTTCTTAAAACATAATAACATAATATCCATTTATATGTAGCTAGTGTATAAATCATTTCATTACAAATAAGAAACAAAAGCAACCCCCCAAAATGAACTCCCCCCAAATCAATAAGTACTAAGAACTATAATGTACAAAAATATAAACAGAATAAACAGGTTAAGCAAAACAAATAATATGTTATACCAATGAATGTCAATTTTATACTTATAATTAAAATGCAAAAAGGAGAAGATATAATAAAAATGGTTAATAACAATAAAGGAATACTGTTTTTTTCTATTTCCAAAGTTATACCTAAAATAAATTGACAAAGTTTCAAAGCACAAGGTTAGGCAAAGATGTAATATGAAAATAAATAAAATAAAATGTTGGATAATTTACTGAAGACAAAGTAAGATTAAGAAAAAACATTCAAAGGGACAAAGGTATCATATTATACTGATACAAAATACTACGCACAGTGAAAATATCAGTCATAAAATTTTATGAACCAAATAACAGAACAGAAAAGTATATTAAGCAGAAAGTGTTGAGAATTTATACACACACACACACAAAGTATATAAATGGGTTTCATTTTAACACACCATTATCCACCTATGAAACATAAAATATTGAGAAAATAAAATCATACTGCATTTATACTATGCATCGAATCATGGTGTTGGTTGAGTGAATGATAAAAGAAGTGTGATATGAATTTGTTTTTCTTTTCTTTCTTTTCATTAATTTCCTTTTGTTTTCTTCAAGGAACTGTATATGCTCGTGCTTACTTTTGCAACATACTTTAGGGGGTATGTGAGATTAGAAATTGCAAATAACAAGCATTATTTTGCTGTTATTCAAAAGATATTTTTATTTTTCACTTTTTTAATTCATTGTGCTTAAACAGTGTAGAGACCATTATTCTCAACCTAGATATTTCAGTGTGTTATAACATTAGACAGATTCAATAAAGGACTCTGTGTAACTTTATCAACACTATGCCCCTCCGAAGGGAGATATCTCTTAGATTCTATAAAATATAACAATAGGTAATAAAGGCCTCCAATTATTGTTATTATTAGTTGCAATTTCTGTGGATGTGTATTTTCCCTCACAAGCTCTCCTTAATTGAGACAAGGCCATGGCAGAAGTGTTGCCCTCATCTCCTCTTCAATGAACTTTGAGTAAGATATATGAAAAGCTATTAACAAGTTTTAGATTGTCAAGTAAACTCATATCTGTTTTTTCTTTTTTTCTAAATACATTTTGGGACCTTGTACTATAGGAATAGAGCAGCTTTTAAGAAGATAATGTCTTACCACAGCTTTGTACATTTTGACACTGTTTCTTTGCCTTTTTTACTATGAATGGTTAAATTATTCTACATCTGACAGAAAAGCAACGGCTTAATGTAAAAATTTCATGCTTTCTCATACATAAAATATAGGCAGCCCATGATGGGAAAGGGATCCACAGTCATTAGATATTCTAGGCCTTTCTACTTCCTTATTCTGCTATCCTCTGCTTAGGATGGCCCAAAAGGCCTGCTGAATTCCAGCCTGCTATGAGTTCTTTTATCATACAACTTTCTGTTTCTGAGAAAAATATCATAATATGCATATTAGAGTTTTCATTTCTAGCATCTGCTTGCTTAAAAACTGAGCTCTGAAAAGATTTTAAAAACAACAAAAACAAGCAAAACTCACTTTGAATCTCCTGGAATTCTGTGTTCTAGATGTAGTCTCATAAAAAGTGAATTTCTTGGAATGAAAAGGCCATATAGGTAGTTCAGCATTTTAAACATGGATGAGTAATCAGTACACTTAAAAGGTTTGAACAGTGTAAATTATGGGGTATTTTTTCAACCAGAAGAATAGTTCCAAACCTCAGATTTTGAATTATTTAGCAGTTTGGTGAACTAATTCAAAATTCTGTGGACTATGTATGTGTTTGTGTGTGTGTGTGTATGATTGAATAGGATTCGCCCAAAATTCTGTGTTGGATCCCTATCCCACAATGTTTAGAGATAGGATCTTTACAGGGGCAATCAAAGTTAATTATAGTCATACAAGTAGAGTCTTAATCCAATGGAACTGTTGTTCTTATTAAAAAAAGAAAAAATAGTTCACTTCTTACCATGCACACACAAGGAAAAAAAAAGTCCTATGAGAGACACAGTAAGAAGACAACTCTCCGCAGAAAAGGGAGAGATTTCATCAGAAATCAAACTTCTCCTCATCTTTATCATGAACTTCAACACAACAAATTCATATTTTTTAAGCCATCCAGTCTTTAGTTTTATTTATGGCAATCATCTACATGCATAGTGGTGTCTATGTTTATATAAATGTGTGTATATATATGTATATATACACACACATGTATATACACATACATGTATGTACACACGTGTTAATAACAAAAATTTTCATTCCATCACAGATAACATTATGTTTCCATTCTTCATTCTGCAACTCATATCAACAAGCACTGTTCCATCAATACATAGTCATCAATTGTTCATAAAGCTCTATATGTAATCATTAGAAATATTAAGAGAGTATCTAGGTAAATAATAACTACATTGGTATAACAACAGTTTTCTATGTCATAGATGTACATATTTTTATTCCTGTTATTTTGATTGGGCATTAGATGTCCAGAATATCTGCAAAAATTTATTAGGCAGTTTCCATATATCCTTCACTCAATCTTCTACAATATTTATGCCTTACACAACTATAGCTCAGGATTCTCTAGAGAAACAGAATCAGCAGAAATATAATTATAAAAAGGGCATTTATTAGGTTGGCTTATGTGACCAGAAGCTGGATAGTCCACAGTGACTGTCTGCAGGCCAGAGTGCTCAAAGAACCAGTAGCTGGGCATTCCAAGAGGTTGTACCCTCTGAACAAGAGGAATCAATGGTTCTACCCTAGTCTGAGACCGAAGGCTTCTGGAAACTCCTGGGAGAATCACTGGCAGAGTTTGCTTTAGAATAGTGAAGAAGTGAGAGTCTGATATCCTCAAATGATCACAGCAGCAGTCAAGAACCTGTTCAAAGAATCAAGCTTGCATCTGCTGCTTCCTTGTTTTTTCAACTTTTATTCCATCCAAGCCATCATCCTTTTGGACAGTGCTGCCCATGCTTAGGAAGGGTCTCCATTTCAGTTGGTTATCCCCCATGCCAGTCATTCCTAAACATACCCTCATTGACACACCCAGAACCCTCTTATTTTTTGTAGCTTTATTCAAATGTGTTTTGGTTTTTTAAATTAATTAATTAGTTAATTAATTTTACAGTAGAATGCATTTTGACATATTGTACACAAACGGAGCACAACTTCTCATCCCTATGGCTACACATGGTTCAGAGTCACTCCACTAGTGTAATCACACATGTATACAGGGTAATAATGTCTGTCTCTACTGTGCTTCCCATCCCCACAACAGCACCCCTCCCCTGAATCCCTTCTATGCAAACCAAAGTTCCTTCATTCTTCCATATACCCCTGCCCCACTATGGATCAGCATCTGCTTAACAGAGAAAGCATTCAGATTTTGGTTTTTTAGAATTGGCTTATTTCACTTAACATGATATTCTCTAGTTCTATCCATTTATCTGCAAATGCCATAAATTCATTCTTCTTTAAGGCTGAGTAATATTTCAATGTGTATATATACCACATTTTCTTTATCCATTCATCTGTTGAAGGGCATCTAGGTTGTTTCCATAGTTAGCTATTGTGAATTGAATAATACTATAAACATTGATGTGGCTGCATCACTGTAGTATGCTGATTTTAAGTCCTTTGAGTATAAACCAAGGAATGGGATCCATTCCAAGTTTTCTGAGGTATCTCCATACTGTTTTCCATAGTGGTTGCACAGGAGGCATCACAATACCAGATCTTAAACTATATTACAGGGCAATAGTAACAAAAACAGCATATTGGTACAAAAATAGACATGTAGACCAATGGTACAAAACAGAAGACACAGAGACAAACTCACACAAATATGGCTATCTCATACTAGACAAAGATGCCAAAAACATACATTGGAGAACAAATAGCCTATTCAACAAATGGTGCTGGAAAAACTGGAAATCTATATGTAGCATAATGAAATTGAACATCTATCTCTCACCCTGCACAAAAAACAACTCAAAGTGGACCAAAAACTTAGACATTAGAATGGAGATACTGTGCATAAAAGGAGAAAAAGTAGGTACAAACCTTCATCATGTTGGCTTAGGATCTGATTTCCTGAACAAGAATCTTACAGCACAAGAAGTAAAATCAAAAATCAATAAATGGGATGTATTCAAACTAAAAAGCTGTTTCTCAGCAAAGGAAACAATCAATACCTTGATGAGAGAGCCTACAGAATGGGAAAAAAGTCTTTTAGCACACGTACAGACAGGGCACTAATCTCCAGGATATATAAAGGACTCAAATTTTAACACCAAAAAAAAAAAAAAAAAAAAACAATCAATAAATGGGCTAAGGAACTAAGAATACACTTTACAGAAGAAGAACTACAATTGATTAACAAACATGAAAAAATGTTCATCATCTCTGGTAATTAGAGAAATGCAAATCAAAACTACTCTAAGATTTCATCTCACTTCAGTCAGAATGGCAATTACGAAGAATACAAGCAATAATAAGTATTGATGAGAATGTGGGGAAAAATGTATACTCACATTGTTGGTGGGACTGCAAACTGATGCCAACACTGGAAAGCAGTATGGAGATACCCCAGAAGCCTCTTAATCCTTGGCATCTCTTAATCCACATAAGTTTACTGTGTTAATTAAATTAAATTAACACATGTAATTAAATTAACACAGTTACCATAAATAGAATATCTATAAAAAATTAGCATTAACAACACATAATTGTGGAAGGTATAAATGATAAATTGGTTTAGTTTTATATTAGTAGCAGTTTTATATTAATAAAGGCTATTTTAGTGCAAAATATTTGCACCTACTCTCTGGTATCTTATAGTTTTCTTTTTATTTTTCTTTTATATTATTTGCTTATTCTGAAAACTCTACTTAGTCTTGCTTTTGACACTGTAGACATTTTAGTCAAGAGACTGTGAGATCATAAACAAAGAATTATGAGCTCTTATGTAATCAAAGAGCAGGAGAGAAACAAAACTCCTCAAAAACATATTTAACAGTTAGCAATTTAAAGAAGGACATAAGGATACATAATTTAACTAATGCATTTTCAAAATACATGTGTGATTTATAATACCCAACAGAAAAATCTCAACTCTAAAATCTCAGAGTTTGCCCCTACCTTGCTTTTCTAAGCATTGTCAGAGAGAAAAACTTCAGTGATGCTACTAGTTATAGTTCACCGTCACCTACAACATTCTTATCTTTATAGTTAATCTTAGCTTTTCAGTAATAGCACCAGAAACTTCAGTAGAACTCTAACCTCTGAATAATATCAATTTCAGGAAATAACATGATTGTGCTGCCTTTCTCTACCATTTATATTATATGAAAGACACAGGTCTTTTCTATCAAGGTACTTTATCCCAATAAGTTATTGGAAGAGTAACTCTTCTAGCTTTTATCTTCCTACTAAACTTCTGTAGGACCATAACCAGTTTTAAAGGAGTACTTGTTAGCAATGGGAAATCTCAATGCTTAGCAGAGTATCTAAACTCCATTTATGTGATAGCATTAGTGCAATAATATATTTTATGTTAATCAAGTTTTGTAAGAAACTAATGTGAAAACTAATTCAGCAAAAGGTTTAAACTGTTGACTAATATTTTGTTATTCATATGTTGTCTCTGAAATTTAAATGAGCTCATAATTTCATTAAGTGTTTCCATTAAAGTCATCACAAACAAATTTCATTGCTAAATACAAATAAATATTTTTAAAGTAAGCTTAAAGTTTGTATTTTAGATTTGAGTCTACTCATATAGATAAAAACATTATGATATTTTAGTGTGAGATGATTTTGATATTCTATTACAATTCACATAATGAATTTTATTATTATTAATTTAATAATTCTGTTATTTCCCCTTTAAAACTATCTCTGCATTATTGCACTAAATTCATATGCTATATTCATTATTCAGCAGTCAGAAATTTTCCTTTTCCTTGTTAGCAGAAATAAAATATGCCCTTTTACAACTTCTAAAGGATAGCAAGTAATAAACAAATTTGATCTATTTGAAGCTTTAAATATGTGAAATAAATTTTTAAATAAGGTAAATCGGTAAATATGTAAGATTTAGAGTGAAAATTGCCAGTCCTCAGAGCAGTTATATCATCTTATGGAAATTCATGAGGAAATTTTTCTTCATGAGGAAAATTTCCTCATGAAGCAATAAAATCATGGTTAATACACAGTTTTCATATCATATTTTAGTTGTCAATAGATATTATAGAGGATGAGCAGTAAGCCAAGCAGAATAGAGAATATCATGATAATTGAGGGAAGACATCAATGTTTCTTATCTTAAAATGTGGGGAAAAACTGTGGCTTGTTCAATGCTGACACTCAGAACTCTATTTGGGGACTGTTTTTTTTTTTTAAATATTTATTTATTTTTTTAGTTGTAAGTGGACAGAATATCTTTATTTTATTTATGTGGTGCTGAGGATCGAACCCAGTGCCTCACGCGTGCTAGGCGAGCACACTACCACTGCGCCACAATCCCAGCCCTATTTGGGGACTGTTTTAAAGGGGAGGATAAAGAATAATAGAATAAAGTCAAATTCAACAATAGAATGGGGTACAGACCAAGAAGTTAGATAGCTACATCAAATGGTGGTTCCATACCAAGGTTTCTAAGAAATCTCCATACTGCTTTCCAGATTGATTGCACCAATTTGCAGCCCCACCAACAATTTAAGAGTTTGCCTGTTCACCCACATCCTCTCCCAAAGGACTTAAGAACAACATATTACAGTAATGCAGCCACATCAATGTTTATAGCAGTACAATTCACAATAGCTAAATTGTGGAACCAACTTAGATGAATGGATAAAGAAAATGTGATACACCCACACACACTGGAATATTACTTAGCATTAAAAGAGAATAAAATCATGGCATTTGCAGGTAAATGCATGGAGTTGGAGAATATCATGCTAAGTAAAGTGAGCCAATCCCCAAAAAAACAAGGACCGAATATTCTCTCTGGTAAGTGGATGCTGATTCATAATGGGCTGGAAGTGGGGAGGCATGGGAGAAATAGAGGGACTTGGGATAGAGCAAAGGTGAGGGATGGGAAGGGGGACATGGGTATAAGAAAGATGTTGTAATGAGATGGAGATCATTACACTGGGTACATGTATTATGGTGTTACTCTACTTGTGTACAACCAGAGAAATGAATTGTGCTCCATTTGTGTACTATGAATCAAAATGCGTTCTGCTGTCATGTATAACGAATTAGACTAAATAAATAAATAGATAGATAAATAAATAAATAAATAGTAATAGAATGGGGGCTAAGCTGAACCTTCCCTTTCTGCTTTATTATGACCTCAGCAATGTGACTTTTCCTCCTGTCTTCATAGGATTCGAACTATGCTGCAATTTTCATGGATGGATTTGAAAAGTAAAAGCAAATTTACCAAATCTCAGGGAATTCATATTTGCATAAAGGCAAGAAAAAAGCAAGTAAACCAACATACATTCAAACCCCAAATTCATCTCAATTTTTCAACTAGAGAATGGTCCTAATCAGTATAAATCACTAAAGCCACAGTGAAACTTCAAATTTCAGTCATTATTATGGCCCAGTTGCCAACTAGCTTTGCCCTCCTGTAGTACATATTTTTAGTCACTTATATATATCATCACAGTTTCAGGGCAATTATTAAAATTAGCAAGTCTATAACACATTTGGAATAAAATTTTGAAGGTTGTCTAATAACACACATAGTGTACAATCAATACAAAACAGCAGGAGTGGAGTTATACAGTGATTCCAATCACACATTGTAATATAAATTGTGGGGCTTGCTGTGTAATGCCTGCCATAAATCTTTACATTTCAAAAAGTGTAGGAAATAGTAGTAATTTTTTTCTTGAAAAGAAGAACAACTAAAATTGTGTACATTATCTTAAGAGTGAAAAAAAATAACCACAAATACCCCTCTAGATTTTGGAGGACACATTATAATGCTGGTATATAGTATATTTTGTTTGTTTGTTGTTTTGTTTTTTTTTTAAAAATTCATTATTCTTATTTATTTTTAAAAAATCTATCATGTAAAAAGCCCTAGGTCCAACCCTCAGTGCCAGAAAAAAAATATACAGTTTGTTTTCTTTTTACATTTTACATTTTTAATTGTTATTTTTCTCATCGCTAATGCCATATCTTTCCACTAAATCCCCTGTCTAATTTATCCCTCATAAGTGGCACTGACACCTAAGAACCTGTTTAAACTAAAAAGATGAAACTGTACTGTTCTTGTTCACAGGAGCAAAAGAAAAAAAAAGATGTAAGACTCCACGATAGAGTGCAAATTACTTTATAATGCCTTTATGTAAGCCACAGGACTCAACCAAGGATAATTTTACACTCTAGGAGTTATTTTGAAATGGTAAGAAACATTTCTATTTGCCACAACTTCTGGAGAGGATTATTGCTATTTTTCTGGTAGGTAGAGGGCAAGGATGCAACCAATTATCTCAAAATGACAGGTTAGAGACTCCAAAAAGAATTATCCATCCCAATATGACAATTGCCTAGATATTAAAAAACTACTTCAAATGGACATTAATTTGGCATTTTCTGGCATCCAATACACTTTTCATGAAATTTGATAATGTGCTTGCTTCTTTTAATTTTAGCTATGATATTTGCATATTTGTCACTTTTCTACCATTATATTTATTTTCTTCCTTTTTAGTGTTTTATTTCTTTTTCTGCTTATTTTTTGGCAACTGTTATTTCTGGTCAGTATTATTTTGCTAAGCATAACTACGTATTCACTAACTGTTTCCTTATTCAGATATTGCTTATTATGTCACATTCTAAAACCTAAGTATAACCTCAAAAGATAAATACTACTTTAAAATTATGTGTAATATTATTGAGTACATGGCATACAGAGATTTCATTATGGATATAGATGTTTTAGGTATAAAATAATATAAATATTCATGCTATTACTTTAAAAACTTATAAAAATTGCCCACTAGGTGACTATCTAAAATCTTTCCACAAGTTCACCAATAATGGCATGTAGTCCTTCAATAGATGAATGCATAAAGAAATTGCAGTATATATATATATATATATATATATATATATATATATATATGCACACACACACACACACACATACACACAATGGAATATTTCTCAACATTAAAAGAGAATAAAATCATGGCATTTGCAGGTAAGTATTTGGAGTGGGAGAGTATAATGCTAAGTGAGGTAAGCCAATCCCCCAAAACCAAAGGCTGAATGTTCTCTCTGATAAGTGGATGCTGATCCATAATGGGGAGAGGGGCATGGAAAGAATGGAGGAACTTTGGGCAAAGAGGAGGAGAGGAAGGGACCATGGGGGCAGGAAAGATGGTGGGATGAGATGGACATCATTACCCTATGTACATACATAACTGCACATATGGTGCAACTCTATAGCATGTACAACCAGAGAAATGAAAAGTTGTGCTCTATGAATAGAAATGCATTGTGCTGTCATATATACCTAATTAGAACACATAAATAAATAAATAAAAATTAAAAAATAATAATGGCATGTGTGTTTGTGTATAGGTATATGTATAGACATACATACAAATATGAACACAAAATCATGACTAATTCTTATTCCTTTTTTTTATTTTTTTGGTATCAGGAATTAAAGCCAGGATTCCAGGGGTGCTTTACCACTGAGCCATATCCCCAGCGCCCCCCCTCTTTTTTTTTGAGACAATATCTCACCAGGTTTCTCAGGGCCTCACTAAGTTGAACTTAATGATTCTCCCCTCTTAGTCTCTCACGTTGTTGGGATTACAGACATGTGCCACTGTGACTATCATGACCATAATTCTTAAACTTTCCTAGATCACAGAAATTTTTGGAAATGAAATTGATCACTTTTTATTTTATTCTGAAAATTTCTTTAGCTTAACTATCTTGTACTATGTTATAATGAAATATGCTTATCTCACTTGCTTTTTAAACTAAATTGAATTCAACAAAATTATATTATAGATATTCCAAGTGTTAGCAAATAAGAAAGTTTGAGGTATAGAAATCATCAGAAATTGGGATTCTGTGAGAGTTCTCGTTAATTATAAAGCCCATAGAACGGCCAAATTAAAAGGCTCAGAAAAATAGAAGAAATGATCACCAGAAAGAGCAGATCAAGAAAGTGAGAAGCCAGGATTTTGGACTGATTAATGAGAAAGACAAAAAGTCAGTCAAAATCTGGTCTGTGATCTGGGCACAGTGGCATATTCCTTTAATCCCAGAGACAAGGAAGGCTAAGGCAGGAGGACAGCAAGTTGGAGGATAGTCTGAGCAACTTAGCAGGACCCAGTCTCAAAATAAAAAATAAAAAGGGCTGGAAATGTAGCTCAATGATAAAATGCCCGTGGGTTCAATGCCTAGTAAAAGACAAACAAAACAAAATAAAACAAAAATCTGGTCTGTGAAGCATTTACTAAGAAAGAATGTTGCTAAATAACAAATTGAGTAAGGGTATAGGACATAAACAAATTAGACAAAGCTTGAAGAACAAGAACTTATTTATTTTTACTTATTTATTTAATTTTAAATTAAAACAGTATTCTCAAAAACACAGTTTATGAAGTAAAGAGTAAAATGACCTTTTCACTATATATGTATAGGATTTTGATAAAATGACCAGCTTTCATTTGAGAGACATTCAGATAGCACAGTCTATTGAAATATTAACTTTCATTTAAGGCCAAGATTGATAGAGAACATTCAGGGTCCATCTTGTGGATACTGAGAGAGCTCTTTAATTATCTTTCCATTCTTAAGATGGAAAAGAAAATTATGAAAAATAAAAAAGTCAAATTTATTTCTGTTTATGTATTTCAACTAAAATGTGTTTGATTGTCTTGAAAAGGACTTTTGGATTACTGAGTGGCCTTTTCTAAGGCAAAGACTATATTTGATTCCCAATCAACTTTTCAGTTCCAATTTTTATTGCAATAAACGCAGAAACCCTCAAGCAGCAAGACATATAGAAAAAGAATCAGAGCTTGCATAGCTCACTTTGACAAGTAAGGATTAAGTCTGTGTCAGGGAACAACAGAATTCTGTAAGAGTTGCTGAGTGAAATTCATGAAGCATCATTCCCTTTGTCCTGAAGTCAATGAGGTCATTTTTGGCAAGGTCTGCATCATTGATTTGCTGTCCATGTCAGCAAGGAAAGATTACAAATCCATGTTTCAATTTTAAGGTCATGGGAGTTAAAAGTAACCTTCAAGAATTTTCTTCAGGGTTCCTAGTATCTGCAAGATATCTGCCTGCAGATAAATTAAATGGGAGAATTTGCATAGTTGTCTTTTTCAAATAACTTTAATATAGAGTACCAACTTGGCCAAATTGACTTTGTAATGAATTTGTAATGATGACTTGTAGAACTTAGAATTTTGAAGGCTTTTAGTCACTCATACATCCATAAAATGAGACACTCTTCGGATTTACCCTTCATTTTCAAAATGTTTCGGAAAATAACATCTCCTTAACTTTAAAAGAATGAAACATCTCTTGGATTTTTCAATACATTTTTAAATGACATGCTTTATTAAATCAGCAAACATTATATGGTTAGAAACCTTTGCAGTTTTCACTGAAATGTTTAATAAATCCACTTGAATATACTTCATGGTTTAGCTGGTGGAAATGAAATTTCACAGCAGTAGGAAACAAAAAAAGCAGAATCATACCAGTATTGGATACCAACTTCACTCTGTAGAAACAAAAGTGCCTTGTCAATAGGCAGCATTTCTTCACAAAGTCCACAAATTTTATTAGTTGTCAAGAATCTTAGCTGTCTCATAAGTAAATGAAATTCCAAGATTTTTCTTCTAGTTTAGCTTTCTTTGACCAAAAACCCAACCATTTCCAATCTTCATTTAAGTCATGTCTTCATTTATAAGAAATTAGATATCCTGCTAGACATTAGTAGTGTCATTTAACTTCATGAAGAGGGTATGACAATTTCTTTAATGAACAACATTACATTATTAGAAAAAAAGATATTATAAAACAGAAATTAAATGTGGTTGAATTCATTTGCATTCACAAAAAGCTCATATGTGAGAAAATGCAAGAAAGTTGAGTGGAGAAATGAATGGATTATGATACCCTTGACCCAGTCAATGAATCAATTCCTGATGGGATTATCTGAGTGGTAGTTGAAGGTGGGTAGGGTGTGGCTGGAAAAAAATGGGTCCCCGGAGTCATGCCTTTGGGCTATGTATTTTGTATTTGGCCAGTGTAGTCTCTCTCTCTGCTTCTGGTCAGCATATGAGCTGCTTCCCACCACTGCACTCTTCCACCATGAAATCCTGCCTCACCTTGAACCCCAAGGAATGGAGTCGCCTGTCCACGGACTGAGACCTTTGAAACCATGTGCCTCAAATAAACTTTTCCTCCTCTAATATTGTTCTTTTCAGGTCTTTTAGTCACAACAGTAAAAATGCTCGCTAAAATATCTTGCTTCACTAAATGCTCCCCAATTGTATGATTTTCTATTTTATCATATGGTGAGCAAGTATTTTATTCTCAGAAAAGTCCAGATTTCCATGCAAAGATAGATTAGCTCAATCCTATATTCAAAACAAAGCTTTCACATTTTCCAATTTATTTTCCTGTTTTCTTCATTTTGCTTAATGAATAAATATTTAACTTTATACATTTATTTACTTATTTTGGCTATTATTTTTAATTTATTCTACCATGGTCAACTAAAATAAAATCAAAGAACATCTGCTTTTCAATTTTTCTATTTGTTTACATATATATAGCAAGTGTTGTAATCCCTATGAGGACAGACCTATGTCCGTAAGAACATGTATGTGTTTCTAGCACATGTATGTGTTTCTGTGATCTATTGGAAATTATCTTAGACAATTGTGGTAAAGGATTGTACTACTTTATATTGCTCTAAATAGTAGATAGAAAAGAGTACTTTAAATACCTAAGTCAAGATTTCCACTGAAGAATGTAAGCTAAAGACTTAACAAATTTTACATTCTCATGAAATCTCACTTCAGCTATTGTGAGAAAATCATTTTTTTAAGATTTAGAACTACAATAATAGAGATTGTAGAAGATACAATAGCAGCAACAAACTTAACAGTTGGCAAGTAGGTAAACAAGAGGCAAATGGAAGTGGCTCTGAAATAGCAAATTTCCAAGAGGTGAGAAAATACCTGATTTGTACCAGAGAATATTCAAGGCCTTAGGAAAATTCAAGCCATCAACAGATGCCTTGAAGTCAGGGATAAGAGATTGGTAATAAAATGAGAACAATTTTTTGAATATTGTTTATGAGGCAGTTAGATCTCTGCAGTTTTTGAAGCAATTAGATAACAAACAACAATCTGTTAAACAATTTCATCTTTTATAATTCAATTTTAAGTATGTAGTGATTTTTCTCTGTAAACAATTATGGTAAAGTATCCATATCTATTATTATTTCTCTCCCTAGATAAACATATAAGTATAGTGCAAAAAATTATTATGTTCAATTATGAGATCTGTATATGTCAGGGTCCTCTAGAGGAACAGAACCAACAAGATATATATATATATCATGAAATACCTGAGAGTACTTGTAAATAGAAATGATTTGTTTTAGCTCATGCTTTCAGAGATTTCAGTCCATTGTCAGTTGGCCCTGTTGCTTTTGTACCTGTGGCAAGGCAGCACACCATTGTGGGAGTACTGTGTGGAATGAAGATGCTCACCGCATGGCTGAGAAATGAGAGAAGATAAAGGGACAAGTCTTGGAATTCCCTTCAAGGGCACACCCCCAATGACCTTCAAGTTTCTATCACATCCTAATAGTACCAAACTAGAGACCAAACCTTTAACTTCCAGGCTTTTGGAGGACATTTGAGATCTAAACTATACAAAAGTGCTAGTTTGAAATGAGGATGATTAAACTCATCCTATTACTAAAGTATGGGTGATAGTGGTGGGTAGCTACCCTGAGAAGTCCCAGAGTAGATTACATGCTCAAAGAAAAGGTTTAATTCAGTACAATACATGGAGCAAGTGTTCAATGATGAGATCAAACATGTATAAAAGAATTTATTCATCAGAGAATAGTCCTTCCAGATAGATGGTTAAAATGATAATTTGATTTGTGTGTTTTGTTTGGGCTGAAGTGGAAGGATTCAGAATCACAGAGAAGAACCCAGTTTATGTGGTAATAAGAATATAAGAGATTAAATGGTCAAAGGAAACCTACATTTAGAAGGTAACCAACACCCATTACTTGGATCTTTAAAAAATCAATTATATTGATGATAGTCCATCTTGATTTGGGAGTAACAAGTTTATTTTATATATATTGTGTGTGTGTGTGTGTGTGTGTGTGTGTGTATGACATCCTAGGTGATACATTTAGAGCCTCTTTATTCTATTATCTTGCAATGAAAAGTTGAAATGCTTTTTTTCTAAGGGGTAGGTCAATTATTACCTATTCATCTTGAATTCATATGGATGTGGTTTAATGCTAATTTTGGTGATACAATGTTCCATGAGTTCCTTAGATCATTGAACATGGGGTGTCTCAACCTACAAGTGCTGCTCTTACTGAATCTTCATTTTGAGTTCTCTGAGACGTTTGTGATGTGCTTTCTAATGCCCAGGGTTAGTCATTATTCTTGGTATTTTAGGTGAATAACCTGGACATTAAAATGTTTTATTTATTATAATGAGGACACTACTGAAATATTTCTCAGAATGTTTGTCTTTTATGTCGTTCTACTTACAATCTCACAGCTGCTACTGCTTTGTAAAGACCTTGTTGTTTTGCTCTGCACTTTCGCAACATAACACTGCGTAGAACTTGTGGAAAACTCCCATGTTGGCTCCTAGTGTCTCATTCTATTTTCTTCCTAAGTGCTCTGTCTTCTTAATTCCCAAACCACAACCTCAAAGTATGATTTCTGCATCTTAGTTCACCAAAATGGGTTGTTGTATTTTAAGAAGTTCCTCACTGGCAATTATCACAGGGTTCAACTTGTGAGTTTACCCTCTTTCAGTAATTATCTTTTTTTTTTTTTTTTTTGGTACAAGGGATTGAACTCAGGGGAACTTGACCGCTGAGCCACATCTCCAGCCCTATTTTGTGTTTATGTAGAGACAGGGTCTCACTGAGTTGCTTAGTGTCTCACCGTTGCTGAGGCTGGCTTTGATCTCGCAATTCTCCTGTCTCAGCCTCCCAAAGTAATCATCTTTTTATGTTGTCTGTTTTCCATGGCAAAAATGTTTCAGATTTTGCCCATTTTTGTTGTTGCTGCTGGTAGGAAGGCTAGTGTAGCAATTATTTTGTTACCTATAAAAGAGTTAATTCTTGCTGTGTTGGCCCATCTTCTATTGTTATTACAGAATACCTGAGTGGGTAGTTTACAAAGAAATCAAGTTTATTTAGCTTACAGTTTTGGAAGTCAAAGAGCCAATTTCTGCTCAGCTCTGGTGAGAAACTCTTGGACACATCACTGTAGTATATTACATTATGTTGGGAGATAAGTGAGAGGGAGAGATCAAATCACGATACAGGAAGTCAGAAAGATTCAGGGGACAGGCTGCTTCTTTTCATAACAGCTCATTCTCAAGAGAAATAACAAGTTCCTTGTTATTTCGTGAAGTGCAGCACCCACAATGAACTAAAAGCCTTCCATCAGCCTCTACCTCCTGAAGGTTTTGCCTTCAGGTGCAGCGTCATGGAAGACCAAACTTCAGGCACAGAAAACTTTGAGAACACATTCAAACCATGAAATTTTTTGTCTACCTTCATTCAATTCAGTGCTTAAAAAGTAAAGTCAAAATATTCCATGATATTTATGAATTTTGTCTGTTCATTTCTGTAGTTCTGCCAGTTTTTGTTTTATGTTAAGTTTTATTGTCCACATCTACTTTTAGCACTATTATGTCTCTTTTAAAAAATGACACTTTTATAACAGTGAATTGTCACCATTTCTAACAATGCTATTTTTCTTTAAGTATACTTTTTCTGATATAAATATAGTCACATTATATTTCTTTATAATGAGTGTTTCTGTTACATGTCCTTTCCTTCTCCTTTACTTTTAAATTATCAGTGTCTTTATGTTTAAAATGCAGTTGTCAAAAATATCACGTGGTTTGGTTTGCTCCTTTGACTCTGTCCTGACAATCACTCCCTTTCATTTTAAGCAATCAATTTGTATCTACTATAATTATTGATATAATTATATTTATTTATATCCTTCTATTTTCTTTTTATTTCCTCTGTACTTTCTTTCATTGTGTCTCTTTTTCTACTATTATTCCCGTTCCTGATATTTTACTAGTTATTTTTTAAATCTCTTTCATTGGCATGTAGTTATCTGACTTTATTTCACCTTACAAATAACTATTTTGAATTAAAATCTTAGAGATAGAAAAGATTAAATTGAAGATAAAAGCAAATTTAGAGGTTACCTTAGTCATTTCCATTAAAAATATTTATCTGGAAATATTTCTTTAGCATAAACATTTACATTGTGACACATATCCACTCAAAACCTGTACTATCCTTCAGCCATGATTGTAATTAAAATGTTTGTTCAGAATTGTTTAAAGATTCAACATAATTAGAATAAATCTTGGAATTACAAAGGTTACACTAGTTAGATATTTTATCTTGGGCAAGATTTTTATATTTCATTTAGTATCAGCATAACTTCTGTAAAATGAAGATAATATCTATATTGTTTCTATTCATTTCTTTCTTTTTGCTTTTTTAAATAGTTGTTTTTACAATCAATCAATTAATTTCAGTATTCATATTTTCTTCTCTATGGACATGAAAATATCTTTTTGTGTTTCTACTTTCTGGTGGCTTGTCTAGGCATTATATAAGTTAATATCCTAATATAAGTTGAATTAATATTATACTTCTATACCTGTCACATGCAATCATATAAGAAATTTAAACAGTGAACTTTCATTGATATCTGTAGGTCTTGTTCAATCACTATAGCTTTCTATCTTGTAATTCTGAAAGTCATCTTTTAATTTTTTATTAAATAACTCAGTATTCAATTCAAAAAATCGAGACAAAAAAGTAATAGTATATTTACTGTGTTTATTATTTTGTTAGAACTTCTTGTGTTTTCATTCGAAATATTTTCTTTTCTTTCTGAAGAATTTCCTTCTTTATGTCTTATGCAGGTTTACAAATAACTTATTTCTTATTTGATATTTAATAATTTAATAGCTGAAAATAATTTGGTACATATAGGTGAATAAAATTTTCAGAGATTTTAGTATATTTTTATTCAGTATAAAATAAACATTGCATATTTTCATCCTGAAAGTAGTCTATAGAAAATTATCCAGAATGTTCAGTGTAGAACATTTCTAATTTGTTTAGAAGGAGTTCATGCCAATTTGATATATTAAGCACATAAATATTTATGAAATCAGTCATGGGGGGGCCATAGGAATTAGCTTTATATTGATTATGCCTAGTTATCTGTTCTATGTGTGACAATATGAAAATGGGTGCAAGTTGTTCCTATTGATTTACTGTCCAATAAATAATTACAGTTCATTACTTATTGATTATATACCTCTACAATCATTTCACTTCTGTCTTATTTGTGGTATCAGTTTCATTTTTAGAACCTGAAAAATTTATACACAAAACTTAAAAGTCAGTTACAAAGACAACATGCTCTGTCAAATAGGCTGTGTCCCAGCTTGCCTATTTGAATGTGACAAAAGGATGTATTATTCTGGCAATCAGAATCAGCACATCTAAATGTACTGAGAAAGTCTCATTCAGAAGTCAGTAGAGGCTAATCTGTTTGGTCATATAAGGTGTCCAATATTTTCATATCAGAATCATGCCACTCCAAGAGCATCTGGAGGAACGCTACTCTGTGCCCAGGTTGTCAGATGGGAAAGGGGCTAATGAGCACTTCAAGCAGTTGTCCAAAGTTTTTATTTATCCCAGTGTACCTAAATTGCTGTTTGTGGAAATAACTCCTGGTTCTTGTTAAAAACAAGAAGATGACAAGAAAATTGAAAATAAAGAAACAGAAAACTAATAGGTTGTTACTCAAATATTATCCACTGAGAATCAGCGACTGCATTTTTTCTCTCATGTTATCACAATCATTAACTACAGCCAGGATTTCTTGAAGGCATTTCGTCAGTCAGTTTCAGCCAAGTGTGATTCTCAGAATGAAGAAGTTTCTATCTTCACTTAGGTATGGAAAAAAGCTTTCATCCAAAGCATGGAATATTTCTGTATGTTCTCTTCAAAAGAATTAGCTGACAATGGACTCTAAGGAAGAAAAGCAAACATGGCCACAAAGATTACAGATAAGTTGCCATTGCTGTTCTTTCAGAATAACTGGTAGACATGAAAACCACTAGGTTAAACCATAGTTTTTTATGGGTAAAATTAGATATAAAGATTTAGGTGCCTGCACCTGATCCCAGACCCAGAAGACACATGCACCCATGCTGCAGCCCAGACTGGAACATACCTCACCCATATCAGAGCCAGGAATACCCCACCCTGGCAGAGAGGAACACTGGCCCCAGCTCCCTATCCACCAATGTGGGGCCCCACCCAAACAGAATCCATCTTGGGACACTGCAGCCACCAATATAGCCCTTTCCATATGGTAATCTACACTATAGACAATGGACAGGGACAGCTGCCCTTCGCAGCACCACGTCCCACCACCGAGCACGCCACCCAAGTCATTGCACAGCTCATTCTTCCAGCCCCAGCTCTGAGTGGTTGCCTCCATCTTAGGGCACCTCCACCACCATCTGGGGTTATTTCCACTTCTGCCTCCACCATCCTTAGTTGGGGCAGCTTCCATCTAAGGACATTGGGGCCTAGAAGCTCAATATCAGGGTACCTACAGGCCTGACGCTAATGCTGCCACCAACTAGGTAGTAGCTGCTTCCATCTAGGGACAAAAAACAAGACCTAAAAGATCATTACCAAGATCTATGTGGGCCTGCTTATACTAGTGGTATCCCTACTAGGTGTGCTAACAGACACCATCCTGTTGCAGAAGCATCAGGGAGCCTTACGTGGGGTTGCCTCTCTTTTTTTTCCCCTGCTAACAGACAAATTCTTTTGATTCCCCTTTCATTTGTCCTATAATCTCATATATCTATATTCTCACACCCTACCTCACAAACATCAAATCCTACACTTCCCCTACACATTATCCATTACTAGAAACTGTAAAACCTTATGCAAACCTACTGAATATATGGTAGAAGATAACTGAACTCACCATCATTCTGTTTATAGTAACAAAACTGTAAATGTCTAAATAGAAGCTAATTGATTTATGGCTGCATATTGGTTGCATTGGGTGTTGTAAACATTGATCTCCACCTTAAAGGTGAGGTATTGGTAACCTGCAGGGACACTTCAAGATTACAGGGTAGAAACTGCTATACCTCATATCCACACTGCAAGAGAGGAAGACACATAGACAACATGAAAAAACAAGGGATGAAAGTACCTCAAACAAACCAAGATACTACAATAATGGAATCTATTTACAACACATAGATGAAATGTCAGAAAATGAGTTCAGAGTGTACATAATTAAAATAATCTGTGAATTAAAGAATGACCTAAGTGAACAAATACAGGCAAAAAATGATGACTTCAACCAAGAGATAAGAGAGCAAATACATGCAACTGTTGATCACACCAACAGATAGATAAGACAGTAAATACAAGAAACAAAAGATTACTCAAAGAGATAGAGATTCTGAAAAAAAATGGAAATCCTTGAAATGAAGGAAAAAATAAACAAAACCAAATTAAAAAACACAATAGAAAGCATCACAGACTAGATCACATGGAAGACAGAACCTCAGACAATGAAGACAAAATATACAACCTCAAAATTAAAGTTGATAGCACAGGGAAGATGGTAAGAAACCATGGACAGAACATCCAAGAATTATAGGGTAACATCAAAAGACCAAACCTAAGATTTATCAAGATAGAAGAAAGCACAGAGTTTTAAACCAAAGGAATGCACAAACTCTTCAATGGAATAATGTCAGAAAATCTCCTAATCATGAAGAATGAATTGGAAAGCCACATACAAGAGGCATACAGGACACTAAATGTACAAAATTACAACAGATCTACACCAAGACACATTATAATGAAAATACCTAGCATACAGAATAAGAATAGAATTTTAAAGGCCACAAGAGAAAGGAATCAGATTACATACAGGGGGAAACCAATATGAATCTCAGCAGATTTTTCAACCCAAACCCTCAAAGCCAAGAGATCATGGAACAGCATATACCAAGATCTGAAGGAAAATGGATGACAACCAAGAATGTTATATCCAGCAAAATTAAGCTTCAGATTTGACAATGAAATAAAAACCCTTCCATGATAAACAGATATTAAAAGAATTTACTGTGAGAAACGCTGCACTACAGAACATTCTTGGCAAAATATTCCACGAGGAGGAAATGAATAACAACAATAAAAATCAGCAAAGAGAGGAATTACACTAAAGGTAAAGCCAATCAAAGGAAAAACCAAGTCAAGTTAAAAACCAAAAATAAACCAAAATGACCAGTAATACAAATCATATTTCAATAAAAACCTTGAATATTAATGGCCTAAACTCATCAGTCAAAAGACAGACTGACAGATTGGATTTTAAAAAAAAGACAATATGCTGCCTTCAAGAGACTCATCTCACATGGAAAGACATCCACTGACTGAAGGTGAACGGATGGGAAAAAACATCACTTACATGGACCACATAAACAAGAAGGGATTTCTGTTCTTATATCTGATAAAGTGGACTTCAAACCAAAGTTAGTGAAAAGGGACAAAGAAAGACCTTTCATACTACTCAAGGGAATCATACATCAACAAGACATAACAATATTAAATATCTATGCCCCAAACAATGGGGCATCTAAGTATATCAAACAAACCCTTCTCAACTTCAAGGATCAAATAGACCGCAAAACAATAATACTGGGTGACTTTAACACACCTCTCTCACTGTTCTGCTGGACAGATCCTCCAAACAAAAACTAAACACAGAAACCATAGAACTCAATAAAACAATCAATAATTTAGCTGGGCATGGTAGTGCAAGCCTGTAATCTCAGCACTTAGGGAGGCTGAGACAGGAGAATTGTGAGTTCAAAGCCAGCCTCAGCAATGGTGAGGTGCTAAGCAACTCAGTGAGACCCTGTCTCTACATAAAACACAAAATAGGGCTGGGGACATGGCTCAGTGGTCAAATGCCCC